>CM077161.1:156448836-156451336 GCA_039583875.1 Platanthera guangdongensis | reverse complement strand
TCAGCAATGTTTACATAGATCATACAATCAATAGTAATAAGATGACAGCATCACACATAGTAACTTAATTTATTGCGCTGTACATTTGATGCATTTTATGATGACAATAAAATATAATTGAATATAATTGCAAGTTAATAAAATATTACTATGGAAGCATAATGTAATTGTAAGGGATATATTTTTGAATATTTCTATTATAGTTCTTCTTTATATGATCTTTGCAGTAATACAATGAACGCATAAACATGAGTAATTGTACATAACCTATTGGTAAAGTATGTACCCAAGGCAGAGTACTGAGGTGAAATTAGTAGGATTGTCTGTATGTCAGCAGAGCTTTCTTTCAAATAATTGCAGACAACTACATTTGATGAGCCTGTGTAGCAAATACAATATATTGATTAATCACACAAATAATAGTCCAAACACATATATAAAATAAATATTTGATATGAAATAGAGAATGCACCTGGATAATGACTTTGGTCAGTAGTTCTTTGAATACAATATTTTTTGTATAAGTACCTCTGTGTTTAGGCATAGCACCATGTTTAACTAAAATTTTGGTATTTTCTGCACTAACTTCTCGTGATAAAGCCACATAAAGTTGATCATGCGTAAAAACTGGAGAAGACAGGTAAAGTCCAACATGTTTAATTGTTTGTTCTTGAGATTTATTTATTGTAATTGCAAAACTTAAACGAACTGAAAATTGCTTTCGAGTTAACTCAAATGACATATTGATATCTCCAGGATTTTTCAGTGGTATGCGGGGGAGAAAAACAGTGTTTCCTTTATGTTGTCCCGTAAGTATTTCTGCTTCAATAATATTTCTTGAGAATTGACGACAAAGCAACCTCGAACAAGACAAAATCTACAACTTTCATGTTAAACATTCTTTCAAAATTTGAACGATTTGGTCGGAATTTCAAAATTCGAGCCAACAATATTTCGGGTCAGATTCCGGATAAACCGTGCAAATTTTGAAAAAATGTTCAACATGATAGTTATAGATCTCGTTCTTAGCTACAACTATTTTTTAGACTTAAAAAAAATTAAGCTTATATATTTCAAACTTACTTATATATATTACAGCTATTTTTTAGTTTTACAAGAGGAGGAGACGATAATTTTAATTAATCATGTGAAGAATTGGGGGAAATAACCGACTATACTTATTTCGAGTCTAGTCGGCTCGTCTCGAAATTACTCGATTCCGAGTCGGCTCGAAATCGAATCGAGTCGGCTCAAAATCGAATCAAGTCGGCTCGAAATTAAGTAATTTTTCGTTTTATTTCTATTTTGCTCAAATTAAATTTGACATCATATAAATTAGCAAATGAAACACTTAAAACATTCATTCTTTTTATTTAGTTTTAAATTTTATTTTGTTAATCTAAAATAAAAAAATTAATAAATACATATTTTTTTTAATTTATTCGAGTTGATTTAAATCATATTTCGAGCGATTCAGGGGTGGCTTGAAATCGACTCGAAATCATATTCGAGTCAAATTGAATCGACTCAAATTGAGTTGAATCAATTTTAACCAATTTCGATTCGGCTCAATTTTCGAACGATTTTCGAGCGACTTCCAAATTTCGAATAATGTGCTCAGCCCGAGCATTCTCTAACTTCAACTATTTCTAGAATTATGTTTTTTATAAATAATATTTTGTATAAAAATATTATATGTTGAATATTCTTCCCTGGGAGCTAGTTAATCATCATTAGAACATGTTCCGTGCATATGATACTTTTGGTAAGTGCAACTCTATAATTGCGAAGTTGTAACCGTCGTAACTATCGAACGGGTGAATCACGTTTCTCGATTCGAGGCACGCGGATCGTCATTTTTACAGATATGACGATTTTGCTCCCCGAGCAGTTTGGACAAATTACAGCGCGTGCCCGGAAGGAATTCAGCGTGCAACGTGCGCGAAGGCGTTCTGATCGAGCACACAATGAGAGCGGAGGTGTTCTGAGAGCGCAGTGAGCGCATATGTGTTATACCTGGACTCGGAACTACATAGGGGCGTTGATGGGATGTTCGGGACGGAGCGATAAGGATGTGCACGGAGGTACCCGACAAAAGAAAAGTGCGTGGATCACCACAGTGGAGGAATCTTTAGCCCCCTTCGATGAAAAACATGTTAGCTGCAACCTGTGTTAAGTTATGAATAAAATGGATACCGATCAGAACGTAATTTAGAAGCTCTATCTATACTATATATATAAAAAATCTCCTTAGGGTGTAACCCGATCGACGAATGATTCTGGGTCGTCGGATTATCAAACATTTTATGTCAGCCTTTGATCATGGCCTGCGCATAGCTGGGTCCAGGAATTCCCTCCCCAAATCGTTAGCGTGAAATCATAATTTCTTCAATTCAAAGAAATCATGATTTCTTTGAAGGATCATGATTTCTTCAACTTCAAAGAAATCATGATCCCCCTTTCCCTGCCGCAGCCCACATTTGTGCTTCCCGGCACGGAG
>CM077161.1:156195945-156448336 GCA_039583875.1 Platanthera guangdongensis | reverse complement strand
TTTATGGAGGGAAATTTTTTGTTTCCCTCCATTTTATATTCATTACCATTTAATAAAATAAATTGGATTTCATATATATAAAAAAACCCCAGCACTCAATCCCTCTCCCGTGAAATCTCGCGCAGGTGAGCGATCCTCTCCCGTGAAATCTAGCCCAGCTGCTCGATCTCTCTCCCGTGCAATATCGTGGCGAAGCTTCTATACTCCGGCAGTCTTTCCAGCCCTGCTCTAGAGTGATGTGACTCTAGCTTCTTCCTCCAGGTGAATCGGCCTCCATATCCCAGTCCGATCGATCTTGGTAAGCTCTGCGTGATCTCGTCTCCCTCTTCACCATTTAGTGATTTTCGAACTCATCGGGGTTCGTCCTTCTCATTCCGAGCAGCTGGGGATCATCCTTCCCATCCCGAGCAGCAGAGCCGGAAACCCTATCCCTAGCAGCAGAGCACACCGGAACCCCATCCCGAGCAGCAGAGCACACCGGAAATCCCATCCCGTGCAGCAGAGCACACCAGAAATCCCATATACTCCCGGCCCCTCCACTTCGTTGACATCGACAAGGTATAACATTCCTCCCCTTTGCAACTCCCAGTGGCGGCCATTTTGATGTATTATAGCTTCTTTTGTTTCCTCTTTTACAACATGCACACATTTTGTTTGATCAAATGCCCAAGAGAATCTTAAATTTTTTTGTTTTTTTTTTATTCCATCAATGAGCTTTGGATGTTAAATCAATTAGCAATTTGTAATGATGCGGAAGAGTATATGCGGAAGAGTGTGTTACAATTAGCGGAAGAGTGTGTTACAATTACCTATTTATAGGCAATTAGCTTTCGATCTTCTTTCAGATGGGGGTATGTTGGGTTGCAAATCCTCACATACATGCATATCTTCATGCTTTGATTATTGCAAATAATGATGACATTTTAAGCGATGTTCATACATGCAGGAGACAAGTTTGAAGTTGATTTAATTATTGCATCCTGGGAAACATGTTATGTATCGTACATTACTCACTGACACTTGAAGATTTGTGAATTACTTTATGCTAATAATGCAGACATATATTCTAATAAGCGGTTCACATCATGTTATTATAGCTAAGTTGGCGAAAATGTATATTCTTGGACAGGAAAAACAAAAAACAATTGGTAGTAGCCTGCTATATGCCTCTTTCTTTTTATAATCAAGACATTATTCTTATTTCCAATGACTATGTTCTTCATTAGAGAACAAAAACATATTAAGGCCGATATTTATTTTCTGCATGAGGTATGTGATGGCAGTCTTAGAATACCTTGCGGAAGCTACCATTGTTGAAGAGTGTATAAATAGGTAATTAATTCTTGCGGAAGAGTGTATGCTAAAGCCTACCAAGGTTGACCAAAAATAGTAAAACTTGTGGCCTACTTTTGCGGTCTGAAATTGTTGAAGAGCGGTAGCACAGGAAATAGCAAAAACTGCAGACAATTTCTGCGGACTGCAATTGTGCGGACTGTAATTGTGCGGACTGTACCTCCTCCAGCGGCCTGCATAAGTGTGACAAGGTTGAGTCAGTCTAGAGAGTTGCGGACTGTTTATTGCGGGAGCTTAGAAAAGCAATTTCTGCAGACAGAAATCTGCACGTGAACAATAACAAGAAGAAGTGTTGCGGCTTCTCATTGGCGAACAACAAAACTCCTTATAAAAGTGGAGAACAGCTTCAACCCATTTTTTGGTGTTGTGTCCACTGTAAACGCTTCCAACAGTCTTCAACCCATTTTTTGTCTACAAGAAGGGGATCATCCATAGATAGTGATGGAGATTTTCACATGTTGGCTGAAGTTAGCAATTCTAGGAACGTTAGTCCTGGAAAATGCTTTAATGCAGGTAGGGGAAGGGATAGTATATATGGTTCTAGGTTATTCAACCCGGGTCATGCAAATAGGTATCATTCCCTTATACTTGATAGCAGGATTGATTCTCAGTCATTGCAGCATTCTTCATCTAGAAGGCAACATAGTTTTTCTCCGCATAGAAGACCCCCACATTTAGCACGTGAGCATACAAGATCACCATCAAGATCTAGAACACGATCCCCTCATACTTGGACATCTCCAAGGGGAAGAAGCGATCGAAGGATAAGTGTTATTCGTCATGCCTTTGGGAGAATGATGAACCTACACATCCAAGAGAGAGAAGTCCTGCCTCAAGTTTTTCACAGAGGAATAGGCTTGAAGACATGGATTCCCGTATACAGATGAAACCAGATGAATACTATGAGCCAAATTATTCTGAAAGGTTTCAGGAGGAGTATTGTGGTTATGGCAGGGGATCCAAGCATGATGGCAGTCGTGATGACCAAAGAGGTAAAAATAACAAGTATAAAATGCTCCATCCCGAAGGACATTTGGAAAGCAACGACAATATGAGCTGTCTTCATTATGACGGCGATATCAGTGCTCGCAACCTGAGACAACTTCACCAGGGTTTCAACCGCGGCGAAGTCCAAGGTCATTTGATAGAAGCATTAATTCTCAAAATGTAGATTCACCTCGAAGAATCAAAGGAGGAATGGACCCTTTTAGACGTGGTAGAGATGCAAAATCAAACACGGACTTAAAGCCCTTCAATGTTCAAGACGATAGTGATGATATTCTCTTGCAGAGATGACCATCATGATTGGTGGTTTTTGGCGGCAGTGTCAGTATTAACGCCAGCTTTTGCCACTAATAACACGGTCAGCGACAGTCAGGGGCGGACGATAGGGGTGGACTATTAGGGATCAACTTTATCCAGTTAGTTTATACAAGATTGATAGGCAAAGTATAAATGCATAGTAATTTTCTTAATGTTGAAAGTATGAAGCTTGTGATCAATGTTTAGTATCGGAACTTGTGATGAGATGTGTTATCTCAATGCATAGTGTATTACAATTCCTTTTCTTGGAAGCTCAAAGTTCCTCTCTTTGGAAATATTTGATGATTTGAATAAATTTATGTTTCTTAAAAAATGTTAGCTCTAAATTTTCTTTAAAAATGGATAAAGTTTAAACCATTTCTACTTCTATTATTGAGCACGATAAAGTGGATAAATGTCTGTATGTTAGAACAAGTTCAAATAAAGTGCTAATTATATGCTTATACGTTGATGAAATGTTAATTCTGGGTACTGATCAGTCTGAGGTGGAAGACGTGAAAGTCATTTTGACGAGATAATTTAGCATGACAGACTTAGGTGTGATAAAAACCATCCTATGAATGAAAGTGAACTTCATAAAAAAGGTATTAACCTAAGTCAGAGTCACTATATTAGAAATTTACTAAAAAAGTGAGGTTACGATAATATCAAAAAGATTGAGACTTCATATGTCTAAAACAATAGACTGAAACTGAATGAAGGTTCATTTATTAGATAATTGGATTTCTCCAAACTCATAGAAAGTTTCATGTATGCTACAACGTGCACTAGACCTGACATCGCTTTTACGTTCGACATGTTGAGTAAATTCACTAGTAACCCAGAGAAGGACCACATGGATGTCTTAAAAAGGCTAATGAGATACTTAAAGTACACTAAGAAGTATGTTTTCTGTTACAGTGGATATCCTCCGGTGCTTGAAGGGTATTATGATGCCTCCTTGTGCTCAAAAATTAGTGATAATATATCTACTAGTGATTTTGTATTTACATTAGGTGGAGATATAGTAACTTGGAAGTGTAAGAGGTAGAAGTGTATTGTATTGTTATTTATGGAATCGGAACTCTATGTTCTAGCTTCAGGAGAATAATAAGTAGAGTGGATAGGAGATCTAATAATAGACATTTCAATGATAAGTCTGAAAATATACTCTATTTTGATCTATTGTGACAATCAAGCCACAAAAACCATTACAACAAATATATTGTTCAATAGAAAGTGAAGACAACTATGGATGAAATAGGTCCGGTTGAAATATCTCACAAGTCAGGAGATAATCTCCCTATTGGATGTGAGATCAAAAGAAAATGTAGTAGATGTCATTACCAATGGTTTATGTAAGGTTCTAGCAACTAAAATATCGGGAGAGATGACATTAAAGTTTATTTAGTGGTACTTAATACATGTCTTATGTTTTAAATTTTAGAACAGAAATCTTCTTACATTCAAACATCTAGAATGAGTACACTGAAGTATTTCGGAAGGTATCTGATAAAAGTCAGAGATGAATATTTTTCAGTCATTTCAAACTTGATGACTTACACAATTATTTTTATTTAAATGCTGATTTGGGTATTATTCCAAAAAGGAATACTGAAGTTACTGATATGTGTCCTGATATTATGAGTATTTATTATATCATTCCAAACTTGACGATATAATAGTCACATATTGTTGTATCATTCCAAACATGATAGTATAACACAATTGTGAAATTATTAATAATAATTTTAATAATTGAAGGAACAAGTTTTGATTTTATAAAATCAAATATTCTAATTTTTTGTAAATTAGATAGAGATGTTGCTTTGTGATTCTTTCTTCCTAGTTAGTGTATTATGTTCTTTTACTGCTAGAACTAATCACATTATCTTTGATAGCAAATGTTTGATTTCATAGAGATTTGTCTCATGCCATTCATATTGTAACTATTTGCAAATCAAAACAAGAATAGATGAGAGAAAGTTGATTTTGACTTGGATGACGATGTTCTCTTGCTTGTGTAGACTAGAGATCAGTCTTCACTCATTAGTTTGAGTTTTCGGTTTTATTTACTGTTTTGTTTGGAACTATTGCTTGAGTTTAGATTTATCATGTGCTCTAAAACTCATATTTATGTTTCTGAAAAACTCATGTTTGTCGTTATTAACTTTTGTTTAAGTAATCTGTTATGTGACATATTTATATACAATATATAAGGAGATTGTTAAGGTATATTGATATAACAGGTTAACACGTTATTAACGGGTTTGGTTTGAATCCGTTAGGCATCCAATAACTCGTCGTCGGGAATTTAGAGTTACGCATATAAATACCTTTACTGGGGGCAACGTAGAGGTCGTTCCAAACTTGACGACCATACGGGATGCTTCGACCGCAACAACAAGTTCGAGGGCTGCAAACTGTTTATCATTCATGCTCTTGTGCAAAGAAGAGATGTGCGTGAAAATGCGAACTGTTTATCTTCACCGTCCAATCCAAATCCAGGGGCGAAACACCGTCCAATTAACATGATAACTCTTACACTGTGGTTATCATCGCATTTTCTTTACTAGTCTTTCACTCGTTCTATTTCACTTTTTTACATGGTTTATCATTCATGCTCGTCTTGTTGCTTTTTGATCATGTATGCTCGTATTAAAACACTAGTTCACGCCTAGGTGATATCCATGTGGCTACATTATGACGTGGATGTTGCAATTTTCTTGTGTATATGATAAAGTTACAAAGCAGACTCTCGTGCTTTCATCTCATTTTTTGGTTGATTTAGATTTTGTTTGTTTGTGCTATCTTCTTCATTGCGAATTTGAACCGCGCAAACATTATTTTGTGTTCATCTAGCAAGATCCACTTAGTGCCACATTAAGAAATGACGTGCACCCCTCCTTTGCGTGTGCGTGTGAGTGTAGGGTTATTTACAGGAACCTCCCCTCAAAATTTGCATAATTACAGCTTGCACCCCTCTTACTTTTGAAATTAGAACTACCCTCCTCAATTTTTATATCTCATAACATCCATGCCTAAAAAGACTCCCCCTCAAAATTTATTCCAAAGAATGTTATAATGAGATATAAACATTGTGTGTGTTGGGTTGGGGGTTGTAATTTTGAAAGTTAGATGATGCAAGTTGTAATTACGCAAACTTTGAGGTGACATCCCAATAAATAACCCTATATATAATAATTTTTTTGTTTAAAATAGAAAATATAGAAAATGAGGAGTGGGACTTGCTGACCCTAAAACAATTATTAAAAAATGTTAGCACAATATTAGGGGCAAGTGACATGCTCATACTTTTATTCAATTAAGTTATGGGGAATTGTCACATGTGCTATTTATTTCGGTGCATTTGGATGCCTTGAACATTGCCAATTCCTTCAATACCCACCTCCCAAAGTCAATTTGACATGTGCAACCACTTAAATAAATTAAAATTTAAAAATAAATAAATAAAGAACGGCTCCCCTCCTACCTCTCCACATCAACTAGATTATTAATTTCACTTTGGGATGATTGAAACTATTTTTTTCAAGATAGAAATGGTAATTTAAATCTTGAGAAAGAAAAAGAGGGGGAGGAGAAGAAGGGGGGAGGGGAAAAGAGAGGAGGGGAAAAAAGGGAGGGCGAGATGTGGGTTTTGTTCGTTGAATGTAAAAGGGGGCTGTCATTAGCATGAGAGAAAAATAAAGTTTTCCAATTTTTTTTTCAAAAAAAATTTGTACTGCTAAATGGCCTAAATTTCTAGATCTCATCTACTAAAACAAATGCTGAAATTAAGATATAAAGTAAAATATTTAGACTTCATTTGGTTCAGCGGTGACGGATCAATCCGGCGGGTGGAAACGGAGTGTTCGAATTGGAGGGGGGAGGTGGCTTCTCCAAACAGAGTTTTTTGGGGCGTTTCTCAAGACGGGCGGGTGGAAACGGAGCAAACGCCGTCGGAGGTTCATTTGTTTACCCGCCTTCCAGCGGCATTTTCCCCAAACGGAGCGGCAAAACGCCGAACCAAATAGAGCCTTAATTTGAATTTTTTTTATAATACGATAAAGACTTCATTTTTAAGTTTGATTTAGAATAAGTACACACATTTTAGCTATTGACATTCAAATTTTATTGATAACCGATAAAACATTTTAACATACCACATTACCGCCTAATTATTAACATATCAAATTTAAAATATGTTAAATGCACAACAAACACTAATTTAAATTTTTTTTTGAAATTGCGTTCATTTTGCTAGTAGTTCTAGTGAGTAATAGATAAGAATATTGTACTATATGTATATGTGTGTGTGTTTATATAAACGTATATACTGATTTTAAGTGCAGTCGAACGCTCGAACTAAATATCCAATTTTTTCGACTGCAATTTACTAGAAACTTCACATTAAATTTGTAGTTATGAAATTTATAAGATATGTGAACATATTCTCATGTTGTATCCTAATAAGAAAAAAAAAAGGTTAAGCCCCCGTTTGGGGGAGCTGCCATGCTCCGACAAATAAAAAAAGCAGTTTCTTTCAAACCTTGCATTTCGAGCTTGTTGTAGTCAAAAATATAATCAATTAAATATATATTAGTCATGATCAATTAAATAAGGGTAATGTTATAAACAATCATTCTTAGCAATGGTCTTAACCATTGTCATGTCAAACATACATTCTATGACATTGGCAATTTTGACCAAACTCGTTGGAGTAAAAATATCGCGCTAAATGAAGTCTTGGTGGTTCTATATAACTTAGGAATTATAAACAATAAAGTGGATTATTTGCATAAGAGATCAGTTTGAGACGATGGCACGCCGATCCATGGTTGGAGGAAGTAGCGAGAAGCATCTCTTGGAATGCAACGATTGACTGCTTTACTTCTTTCCCGAAGCACGAATATCACCGGGAACGGCTAAAGTCCTTTTCTTCATAGAATTGACAGAAGAACTGTGATATTTGTGTCTCACTGTCTGAAGAAAAATGGTGACATAATGTCCTAGTATAAACATAAGAGTTTCAAAAATAATTCCTGAGCTTGATTTATTGTATTTTAGAGTGATTATTGCAGTTAGTTTTAGGCTTCGTTTGACGTGGTGGTGGCGGTCGCGAATGCGGTGGTCATGAACTGTTGTTTGCGAACACCCGACCTCACCTACAAAAATTCATGCATTTTATGTTCAAAATTAATTTATTTTCTTAGTAGTGGTCATAACCTTTGTCTTGACAATCATACATTCTATGATAATGACGTTTTTGATCAAACTCACCGGAGAAATAAGTCGCGCCAAACGAAGCAGCAATGTAAATTGTGTTCAAACATTTTAATATCAAACATCAAACAAATATAGTATGATCTGATCTTGTCCAATTAAGTTTTTTCAAGCACAATCAAGATCGATTTCCGAATTCAAGCATAGTCAAGTTAAGCTTTTTCAAGCAAATCTTGCTGTTCTACGCACTTGTTCAGTCAAACTATGTCCAATCAAACTCCAGTTCAGTTTTTCTCGTGCTTTCTTGCCAATTTTACTCGTGTTTTCACACCGCTTTAAATTGAGTAATATACACATGGTTTTATAAACCTAACCGCTAAAGATAAACCATTGCTTCGAAGTAAAACCTCAGAATGCAAATTGGTAAAATCAAATCATTAAAACCAAATCAAAAGCATTACCAGCTCTAGATCAGTAAACTGAATACAACAATTTTCATACTTTTAGACAATACTATACAAAACTATTGCCTAAACCCTTAGAATATGTAACATTTTTTTAGTGGTCTTATTGTAACATTTTATAAATGTTAACATGTAGTGTTACAATTTAAAATTGTTGCCAAAAAGTACAAATACGACACTTTAAAACTATTGTCAAAAATGCGATATTTTTATTAAAAAAATTGTCAATGTCGCGACAAATGATGTTGAGCGTAACATATAATGTTGTGTTTGGAAATCACTAGAAGTATTTGAAATAGAGACACATAAATAACCACAAAACTAAACTGATAATTTCACAGAAATGAATTTAATAAATTTTAAAGATAAACACCTCAATTTACTGTACTCCGGAAATTTATATTTGCACATATATTATACAAAGTTAAAAGACGTTAGCCACAACACAACACATTGGTACACCACAACAGATTAATAAAGTTCTGTTCAAATATACAACTATTTGATACACCAGCACAACATGTACTCATTTCCAATTTGCTGGAACGCGCCTTCGGCATCAGCAGGCTTGTTCTTGTCAAGCTGGAGCAGGAGATAAATCTTTTGGAATTGCTCCTTGATTGTCGATTCTCGGCAGACATCTCTTCTTGAAGAATCACCTAGCAATCTGTCCCTCCAACAATCTTGGTCGCAGCAGAACAATGCACTCACATAGTGCTAGAATATTGGAGATGGTTTTGGAAATAATTGTTGTGCCTTCAGAGCAATCTTTTGTTCCCTCTTCAAAGTCCTTCATCTGCATTTTTCTCTCAGTAATGCGGTCTCCCAGGTAAGGTCGGACATCAAAGATAAACAATTCATGATCACGCTCTCACCACCAGCAAGACAAACAATTTTATGACCCTGCTGTCAAGACCTCCAAGACACAATGCATGATCTTGCTTTAACGACTGCCAAATCAGTGCCAAGCAGGCCCTATAAATACTCAATTCTTTCCAAATGGTCCTACACAGGGAGGATTTTCTTTGTTGATAGTAAATTTTGCTACAAAAACAGCTGAAACAGCTACTACTGATGGTATAAATTGAACACATCTGTAAACTAATAAGCTTAATTCAGCAAGATAACATCTCATTTACTCTAGCAGCAGGTTTGGATACTGAATATGGACAAAAAGTTCATGTGAGGCTCTAATGTAGACAAAAATTTCTAATGTGAAACTTTGCAAACTTATTTCTCCATCTTCATGGGCAACCTTCATGAACATCTTGCATAGGAAAGACTAGCTTCAATCCGATCAAGAAAACACATAAAAACATTTGATATTTACAGAATCTGCAAATAAATATACCTCAGAATGGTTTTGATGGTAGGATTGTCCATCTCAAACTTTTGAAATTTGAGGATGATACTTTTCATCTAGACTATCTATCAAGAACACCCCAACGAGTTATTATACAAAATTTGAGAAACAGAAATTGGAAAACTTTTAGAGAAGATGTTAACCTATTTTTTGGTATAGGCATTATCAGTTGTATAGCAGAAGTCCTCAACATGTGTAGGGCTAATCTTTCATATTTTCTGGGATTAAGAAGAGGAAGAAGATGGGTAAAATAGGTTCAAACAAAACATGATCTTGAATAAGTGGGCCATTAGCAAGTGCACAATAGTCACTTCTACCAATACTTACTACAAGATATGCCTCAAAATGAGGGCCTGGCAAGCAGAACCAACAGTTCTTCTTAGGAATCCTCCTACTATTAAAATTTTGTGAGCCAACACTCAAAAAACTGATACAAACTAAGAGTAGATAACTGAAATTGTATCTTACAAGACATATGGAAAGTTTGTCATTCAAAAAAAATAAACATGTGAGACAATAATTTCAATTGATCAAGTAAATTGAGCATCCTTGAGTTGCATTTTTATAGGATGCATGATCATGGACTCATTGGACATGGATAATTCTCAAAAAATAATTATAAATCGGTCGAAACATGTTGGGTACATTGGAATATATGTACCTGATTAGAAGAAGTCTGACCCTACTCAATGATATACATCAATGTGTATTTGATGTGCTTTGAGTTTATGTGTGCAGGTTAAGTAATTGCAGGAAAAGCATAAAAGTTTCTAAGTCCATGTGTCGACACCTAGAGGTGAAGTGTCGACACTTATGATGGCTAGTGTCGACACCCAGAGAAGCTGTGTCGACACTTGGAGTAATTGTGTCGACACCAGAGAGGCAGAGTCGACACCAGAAGAAAAGTGTCGACACATACAGGCTGTGTCGACACACAGTGAAGAATTGTCTACATAATCAGTGTCGACACTTAGAAGCAGTGTCGACACCCAGAGAAACTTTGTCAACATCAAAAGTGTCGACACCAGGAGGTTATGTCGACACTCAGCAAACTTCAACAAAGTTAAAATATATGTGTCGACACAAAGGAGATGTGTCGACACTCAGCAAAGTTTCAACACATGAATGCATGTGTCGACACAAAGGAGATGTGTCGACACTCAGCAAAGTTTCAACACATGAAGGCATGTGTCGACATAAAGAAGATGTGTCGACACTTAGCAAGTTTCAACACAAGAAGTTGTGTCGACACAAAGGAGTTGTGTCGACACACAGCAGAAATCAACTAAGTATTGAAGAAGAAGTACTTGTGTCGACACACTCAATCAGTGTCGACACATTCTACAGAAGGCTTATGTCGACACACAGGATCAGTGTCGACATATTCTGAAGAAGCAGTGTCGAGAAGCTGTTACAACAACACAAGGAGTTGTGTCGACACCATCAAGGCTAGTGTCGACACTTAATCTACTTGTGTCGACACTTAGTCTATTTGTGTCGACACATAATGACTATCTGTCTCGACACTTTCAGACAGTGACAGAGATTTCAAGAAGTGACTGAATGACTTGACAGCTGCCATTTCAACCGGTCAACTGCAACAGTCAGAGCTGTCAGAAGTTTGTTAGAAACTGGATCAGCCGGTTACCTTGGAGGAAGACTATTTAAAGACCTTTCTCCTTCAACGGAAATGTAGATTAATCAATTGAAAAACAACACAACAAAGAAGAAGACCTTCAAGAGAAGATCTAAGTAGTTGGAGAGAGAGAGCTCCTTCTAAGAAGAGCAGCTGCTGAACCGGGCTGCTAAGTAAGATTCAGATTGATATCTGAATCTCAAGACAGCAGTTGATTGAAGATCATCTGCACAGAAGATTCAACCCTACTGTGTTCTAATTCAAGAAGCTTTGAAGAAAGCCAAGGGTGGTTGATCTCTGCCTAGTTCTTCCAAGAACTCATCAAGAAGCCAGTCAACTCATCTCTATCTTTCAGAGTTGTGGTTAAATACTTTGTATACTTTATTTTTTGTAGGATCTTGTATAGATCTGAGTTGTAAGCCTAAACTATAAAGGCTGAGGTAGGGCTTTTGTGCCTGAGTGTAGGAGATTCTATTCTCTGAGTGTAGGCCTTGATTGAAGGCTGAGGTAGGGCTGTTTAGCCTGAGTGTAGGTCTTGGTGAAGACTGAGTGGTAAGACTTTGTGCCTGAGTTGTAGGAGTGGGGACACTCTGAGTTGTAGGAACCTGTTTGGGGTTCTGAGTTGTAAGATCTGAGGATCTGAGAAGAAGTGGAGAAGTTAGCCCGAATCTAGTACACTACTAGATAGACGAAGGGGGAAAGTGGATGTACCCAGACCTTGGGGAACCACTATAAATCCTGTGTGCACTCTGTGTATGTTTGATTGTATAGTTGTTGTGTTGTGATAATTATAGAATTACATTTACTGTACAGTATTTCTGCCTTTAAAGTTAAAAAGATAAAGCTCACCTATTCACCCCCCCCCTCTAGGTGATTAGGCACTAATTCTTTCAAGTGGTATCAAGCGAGGTTCCTTAAAAAGGACATAACAGTCTGAGTAAGATCCTGTAGGCAGAATCAGAATAATCAAGATTCAAGAAAATGGGTTCTAGTGAGAATCACAAAGAGCTGGGGTCCATGAAATTGCCAATCTGTAGAAAAGAGATTTTTGGCATTTGGAAAGAGAGGGTTAGACTCTTTATGAAAGCATCTGACCCAAGAATATACATCACAGTTAAAGAAGGGTCATATGTGCCAATGAAGATATCCATTCTAGATGCAAATCAAAAAACTCCTAAGGACTATTCAGAAATGACCAAAGATGAAATCATTCTGGCCACTATGGACAAGAGGGCCCAGAATATTATTGTTAGTGAAATTGATGATGCAACATTTCAGAATTTAATTCACTGTAAAACTTCTAAAGAAATGTGGGACACATTAATAGTCTATATGGAGGGATCAGAAGAAGTAAGACAAGACAGGAAGTCTTTGTTAAATCAGGAATATGAAAGCTTCAGACAAGGAAAGTCTGATAGCATTACTGAATGCTACAAGAAGTTTTATAGGATAGTAAATGAATTGATGTCCTATGGAAGAGAATTCAGCAACTATGAGCTGAATGACAAGTTCTTAAGATCCCTGACTAAGGACTGGGACATCAAGATTTGTGTCATTAGGGAAATGGCCAAATTAGTTGATATACCTCCCCCAACTTTGTTTGGAAAACTGTTATCTTATGAGATGCAATTAATGGTTAGAAAGGAGGAAGAGAAGACTACTAGAGTGGAGCACAAGGAAAGAGCTGTGGCCTTCAAGATTGAAGCCACTAGGAAATATAGAAGCAAGTCTCCATCTCTACCTCAAATAGTTGCTGAGGCTGAGACAGATAATTCAGAAAGTAAGAATTCAGATAGCAGTGAAAGTGATGAAGACTTTGCTGCTTTTACAAGACATTTTCAAAAGTTTTTGAAGAATAAGCAGTGGAGGTCTAAGCCATCCACTTCACAGACAAAAGATGACTACTATCAGAACAGGAAGTCATCAAGGAATGACAGAAGAAAGTCCAAGCCAAACAAAGCTACATCTTCAAAGATTGTTTGTTATTGCTGCAATAGACAAGGATATGTAGTGGCTGACTGTCCTGAAAAGAGGAAGGAGTCAATTGACAGAAAGAAGACACAGTTTAAGGGCAAAAAGGAAAAGTCCTTTGTTGCCAAGAAAGACAAAAGTTTGACTGATCAGTCATCTTCAGAAACAGATTCAGAAGCTGAAGCCTATATTGGATTGTTTGCTGAAGAGGAGGAAGATGAGTTCATGCAGATAATGAATTCAATTTATGAGCATGAGGACAATCAGTACAAAGGGTTGATGGCCTTATCTGAAGGAGACAAAATCCAGGATCAGCCTGGACCAAGTAAGGTACAAAGTTGTTCTTCCAGTTCAATTTCTAGTACTGAGTCAGAATCAGATACATCTGCATCAAGTGATGTGGGTGAGTCTGAATCTGAAGGAGATATTCATCAGTTAATTGATGAATATAGGGACTTGTTGCAGGCCTTGAAGAAAAGCAAAACCTTAGCCAAAACTCAGGCAAAGGAGATTGCTAGTCTTAAATTGGTTGCTGCTGATTCAGACAAATTATTTGATCAGAAACTGAATGAAATAGCCAGGCTGAAGAACATTATTATTATTCAGATGGGTACTATCACATTTAAGAATGATCAAATTGGAAATCTAGAGGCTAGACTTCAGAAGGAGAGAGAGATTGTAGCAAGTTTTTCTAAACCAAAATCTGTTTTACCTTTGATAGATGAGTTTGTACCTCATAAGGGTAAAACTGGATTGGGGTTTACAAAACCTGCCTGGACAGTTAAGTCCAAATCTAAGGGCAAAGCCCCAGCACTAAACAAGAAGGCTGCAGTAGATAATCCAGCCAGGGTTGTACCCAAACAAAGGTACAACAGGTTTGAGTGCTGGTGTTGTGGCAAGATATGGCACTTTGCCATAGATTGTTGGCACAATTCAAGTGTCAAGGAGAGTAGCAAACTACCTGCTAGAAGAGCTACAGGTAGTTTTGTTAAAAGTCAAACTAACCTACACCAAGGACCCAAGAATTATTTGGGTTCTAAGGTTAAGTAATCTGTTTTGCAGGTGAGTCCAAGTGGCCATGCCCCTATATGGTACTTGGACAGTGGATGTTCCAGGCACATGACTGGAACTAGGGGATTGCTGAAGGACTATACACCAATCATGGATGGTCCTAAAGTTACCTTTGGTGGTTCAGAAAAAGGAATCATCAAAGACTTTAGTAACATTTCTAGTAACCAAATTACAATTACTCAAGTGGCTTATGTAAAGGGTTTGAAACATAACCTCATTAGCATAAGTCAGCTGAGTGGTTTAAGATATGACATCTCATTTGTCAAGGATGGTTGTCATATCAAAAGGTCAAGTGATCAAAAGATCATTCTGACATGATATAGGAAGAGAAATGTCTATTATCTAGACATTATGTGTGAGAACATTGTTTCTCCTATTTGTCTTATAGCTGATGAGAAAGTCTCACATTGTGTTAAATGGCACAAGAGGCTGGCTCATCTTAACTATAAGACAATTGGTCAACTCTTTAGCAAAGAGTTAGTGAGGAATGGTCCTCAGGTTAAGTGTATAAAGGGTGGGATATGCTCAGCTTGTCAAAAAGGCAAGCAGACCAAATCCACCTTTCATAGCCTTGAGAACAAAGATGTTGTGAGGTGTTTATACCTCTTACATATGGATCTTTTTGGTCCTATGCTAGTTCACAGACTAGGTAGGAAGGCCTACACATTTGTGGTTGTAGATGACTATTCAAGGTTTTCCTGGGTGTTCTTCCTTAGACAAAAATCTGAAACTCCAAGTGTCTTATATAGTTTTATTAAACAAATTCAGAATGAAATGGACAGTACAGTGGTCAAAATCAGAAGTGACCATGGTACTGAATTTCAGTCTGACAGTATGACAAAACTGTGTGAAGAATTTGGAATTTTTCAGGAATTTTCCTCACCAAGAACACCTTAGCAAAATGATATTGCTGAAAGGAAAAATAGAACCTTGATAGAGGCTGGTAGAACCCTATTGAGTGACACATCTCTCCCAGAATATTTCTAGGCTGAGGCAGTAAACACTGCTTGTCATGTGATCAATAGGGCTACTATCACCAAGAGCCACAAGAAGACCCCCTATGAGATTATGAAGGGCAGAAAATCAAATTTATCCTATTTCAGGATCTTTGGTTGCAAGTGCTATATCCTTAACAATGGTAAGTCTTATCTAACCAAGTTTGCTACCAAATCCCAAGAGGGGATCTTTGTTGGGTACAGCAATAATAGTAAGGCTTATAGGGTCTACAACTTGATTACTCAAGTTGTAGAAGAGTCTGTTCATATAGTTTTTGATGAAGCTATACTCATTAACAATGAATTGCCAAGAAGTGTTTGCAGCTCTACAAGTGTAATTGAGAAGATGGACAAGCTTACCTTAACAGAAGGTTCTTCTGCAAGTCAGTAAGTGGAAGATGGTGGCTGCTGTCCAGGGGGAGTAAAAGATACACCTGATGCTGAAGAAGACCAAGAGGTGCAGTTGAATGAAGAGACTGAAGGTGTACAACCTGAAGACAGGCTGCCTCCAGCAAATAGGCACTTAAGGGATCATCCAGCCAATCAAATAATTGGAGATCCTAGACAAGGGGTGGAAACAAGGAGCAGGAATCTAAGTACAGTTCTTTACTCCAGTTTTCTATCCCAAGTAGAGCCAAAGAAGTTTGAAGAAGCAATCCTAAACCCTCATTGGATTGAGGCCATGCAAAAGGAGCTGAATCAATTCAAAAGATGCAAGGTCTGGGAGCTAGTTCCTAAACCCAAGGACCATAACATTATTGGAACTAAGTGGATCTTTAGGAACAAGTTGGATGAGAATGGAATCATCATAAAGAATAAAGCTAGACTTGTTGCAAAGGGATGTAGGCAGGAAGAAGGTATTTATTTTGATCAAACCTTTGCTCCAGTAGCAAGACTGGAACCAATAAGGATGTTCCTTGCCTATGCAACATATCAAGGATTTAAGGTATATCAAATGGATGTTAAGTCAGCTTTTCTGAATGGAAGTCTGAAGGAAGAAGTCTATGTAGAGCAGCCATCAGGTTTTGTTGATTCTCTTAAACTTGATTATGTATATAGACTTAAGAAGGCTTTGTATGGGTTAAAACAAGCCCCAAGGGCTTGGTATGAAACCCTGTCTAGTTTCCTCATTGAGAATAAATTCTCAAGGGGGAAAATAGACAAGACTCTATTCCTTAGGGAATCCAGAGGCAAGATTATCTTAGTCCAAATATATGTAGATGACATAATATTTGGGTCTACAGAAAGTAGTCTTTGCAGAAAGTTTGTAAAACTCATGCAAGGACAATTTGAAATGAGCAGTTTGGGGGAACTTAAGTTATTCTTGGGTCTCCAAGTTAGATAGATTGAGGATGGTTTATCCATATGCCAGTCTAAGTTCACCCTAGAATTTATAAGGAAGTATGGTATATAATCATCCACTATCATGAAAACTCCTATGGGGTCAAGCATGTCTCTAAGCAAAGATGATGCAGGGAAACCTGTAGATGAAACTTTGTATAGAGGGATAGTTGGCTCCCTACGGTATTTGACTGCTAGTAGACTAGATATCATGTATGCTACATGTGTCTGTGCTAGGTACCAAGCTTGCCCTAAAGAATCTCATTTGACAGCAGTCAAAAGAATTTTGAGATATCTTAAGGGCACACCTTATCTAGGCATTTGGTACCCTAGGAATGGAGATTTTGAACTAACAGGTTATTTAGATGCAGATTTTGCAGGCTGCAAGGAAGATAGGAAGAGTACCACAGGAACCTGTCAATTTCTAGGTGGAAGGCTGGTGTCATGGAGTAGTAAGAAGCAGACCAGTGTGGCCATCTCCACAGCTGAGTCAGAGTATGTTGCTGCAGGAAGCTGCTGTGCACAACTACTATGGATACCACACCAGCTAGAAGATTATGGTATTCAAGTAAGTAGAACACCTTTATTTTGTGATTCTACTAGTGCCATTTCTATTGCAAATAATCCTGTCTCCCATAGTAGGACTAAGCACATAGAAATTAAATACCATTTTCTAAGAGAACATGTGGAAAAAGAAGACATTTCCCTAGAGTATGTTAAGACAGATAATCATGTAGCTGATATGTTTACTAAGCCCTTAGATGAAACCAAATTCAATAAGTTTAAAATTGAATTAGGAATGATAAACTTAGAATAGTTTACAAAAATTGGCTAACTAAATAGTGTCGACACACAGAGTTGTCTGTGTCGACACATAGAAGTGGTGTCGACATTTCAGAGAAATGATGTCGACACATCTAGGAAGTCTCTGTCGACACTTCAGAGAATTAGTGTCGACACATGCAGTGTAGGTGTCGACACATCCAATGTGGTGTCGACACTTAGGATTTACACAGAATTAGTCTAGTAGAGTCTCGACTAAGTGTCGAGCTGAGATATATAAGTGTCGACACATATATTCTGTCGACTATATTTGTGTCGACATATAGTTGTCGAGACATTAGAAGTCAGTGTCGACACTTATCAACAGTGTCGACACATTTCAAGTATTTTGACGCGCCTTTTCACCTTCAATTTTAGAAAGGTATAAATAGGTTTTCACCATTGTTTGTCGACACGCTCACCATAGTTTCGAGACCAAACTTGTGTGTCGACATCTCTCTTCTCTAAATTCAAAATTTATTCAAACCCTAATGGCGCCCAAGCTAGAAGAGAACATTAATGAAGGTTATGAGCTCGTGCGACACGCCTTTGATGACGCGGAACCCAAAATCCAAGGTGTGGTAACCCTAATTGCAGAGACTGGATTAGAGTATCTTGTATCAGAACCAATCAAGATCTGGAAGAAAGAGGTCCTTGAATTCTTGAGTGCAGCTACTCTTGATGAATCTGGAATCAAGATTAAGTCCAAAGTTCATGGGCAAAGGTGAAGGTCTCCCATAAGAATCTAAGAAAAGTTCTACATCTCCCTAGAACTAAAGAAGAGGAAGATGTATCTGCTTCAAAGACAAGGGAGACACTGACATGGTGTGGACTTGATTCAAGCCTGAAGATAGCATCAGTTTTCAATAGGAAAGACATGAACATGCAGGGCAAGTTTTTATCTGAGATAGTTGGCAAGGTAATACTGAGCAAGCCTGGTGGGCATGATAGAATTTCAGCTCACATGTTCAGTTTGATGACAATGATAATTTTCAAACTTAATACTGATTGGTCTGCAGTCATGTTTGATAAGATAAAAGAGAGCCTGAAGAAACCCAATCTGGGTAGAATTCTGAGTTTATACTTTGCTGGCAGTATCCCTGAAGTGATGAACCAAGCTGCTGGTTCTAAGATAAACCACATGAGGAGAATGGATGTAAGAATTTTCTCCAGGTGGGATAGAGTGTTGATAAAGGAACTGTCAACTCTAGAAAAGGAAACACCTCAGAAGAAGAAGAAGACAGCCATTGTGGCTCCAAAATCCTCAAGTAGCTCAGAAGAACAAGTGGTTTTCAGTTCTGATGATGGAGGAGATGACAATGTTGGACAGTCACCAGCAAGACAAGAAGATGCTCAGAGGCAGGGGGAGCTACCATCAACTAGCCCTATTCACCTGGATCCACTCCAATGGGAGCCTCTACATGTGGATAAACCTACTCAATTAGAGAGTGAAAGGGCTACCCAAACCATTCTAGAGGTAATCACTGAAGTTAATCAATTAAATTTCATTATTGAGGATGAATTTCTGACTGAATCATTACTTGATGATGATCAGCATACACAGTCACATAGTCAACCACAAGATGTTGTCATGGAGGACACATCAGTTGCTGATAAAGTAGACTCAGTTGCTCCAGAAATAAGGGATTCTCCTGTACAACCTCAACATGAGTTTACATTAGAAGAGCTGTTCCCTGATCTTATACAGACAGACCTTGAGGGAGAGAAAGCAGCTGTTGAGGGGGAGAAGGACAATCTTGAGGGGGAGAAAATAGAGGAGACTGCTACAAAAGAGACTGAGGAGCAAAGGCATGGTGAGGAACTACCAAGGACTGAGAAGGAGTTACCTCCTAGTCCTAAGGACAGAGTAGATATTGCTAGTACTTATGCTTCAGAGGATGAAGAGGCTGCTAGGGCTAAGAAAAGGAAGTTCCAGGTTTTCAAAAGAAGAAGCCAGAACTACAAGAAAGCACTGCAGACAATTGCTCCACAGCCTGCCCCAACTACTGATTATAGTTCTCTGATGGTGGCATTGCAAATAAAGCTAGATGAGCAAAGGAAGGCTTTACAAACTTATATGGATGAAGGCCATAAATCACTTCAATTTGATCTGGCTCAAGACATAAAATCTATAAGATTTGAAGTGAATCAAAACAAGAAGGAAATGACTGATTGTTTCCATAAAGAAGGGAATGCAGTTGTCTATCTGGCTACTCATCAAGAGAATATAAAGAAACAGATTGATGACTTGACAGTCAAACAAGGATATGTCCTAGAGAATCAGCTTAGAATGAATGATAATCTAACCGCTTCTCATAATGCCATTGTCACTGAAATGAAAAATATAGCTACTGCCCAGACTGCTGTAACTACTACTGCCAAAGAAGTCTTTGATAAGCAACTACAAGAGAGCCTAACTACTATTAAAACTGCCATTGAAGATTCTCAGAAGGCAATTACTGACAAGCTCCAAAGGTTAAAACCTTTTTATAAAGATGGAGTTAATTACTTAAATGCTCAAATCAGATTCCAAAAAGATGATCTTAGGGATCATATAGAAAGAGAAGTCATAAAGGGGGAGAGGGTGTTAGTCAAAGCAGGCTCTGATCATGTAAAATGGATTTCAAACTCCATCAGAGCTACCCTTGGATATCCACCCTTGTGTGATGATGATAATGTGGCAGAGTCTGGAATAAATCCTGCTTATTTTGGAGGAGAGCAAGCTGAAGTAGCTCAAGTGATATATCCTCCTGCTGATTTTGACATGATACATCAGGAGGTACAGTCTATGTATAGTCCTCCTGAGGGTAATCAGAATATTATTCTTGATAAAGTAGTCCAGTCTGTGCCAGAGGCAATATTAAAAGAGCAATAGGCTTTATTAAAGGAGCAAGAAGCTCAATTATCTAAGAAAAGGTTCAGAGAGCAGGCTGAATTGAGGCCAGACTTTGAGCAATGGAGCCCAACCTCTAGGAATATCATATTAACTACTTGGAAGGCTGCAAAGGATAATTTCCTAGAGAGGGGCAAATGGTATTCTGACCAGGAATGGAAAAAACATGAAGCTAGGAAAGAGGCCATAGTTCAATACAGAAGGAAGGCTAAGTTAGGGAAGCTACTTCCTAATGCACAGGAGCCTAGCAAGTATTTCCCTAAGCCTTATCACTATTTTGAGAGACAGAAGATAAGAGCTGAAGAACTGAAAAAGAAAGATCTTAAAGGGAAGAAGCCTGCTGATGACAATGATGCTCCAGTCCAAGCAAAGATTCAATCTGGAAAGGGCATTGTTATCAAGGAACCAGAGCAGCCATAGGATAGAATTTTAAGTTTACAATTTGTAATCATTTGCATTAAACTCTATGTAAACTTTTGATTAATGAAAATGTTTGAAGTTGTAAGAAAAATATTATATGTTCAATCTATTACATTATTGTTCTGAGATAATTGTTTATACATGTTCTGTTTATACATGCTTAGTATTTACCCTGTCATATAATACTGTTTTACATCATACTGAGATTTTGTTATGTATAGTGTATATCATTGACTAAGGGTTATGACTTCTCCAAATAGGGGGAGATTGTTGGGTACATTGGAATATATGTACCTGATTTGAAGAAGCCTCACCATACTCAATGATATACATCAAGGTGTATTTGATGTGCTTTGAGTTTATGTGTGCAGGTTAAGTAATTGCAGGAAAAGCATAAAAGTTTCTAAGTCCATGTGTCGACACCTAGAGGTGAAGTGTCGACACTTATGATGGCTAGTGTTGACACCCAGAGAAGCTGTGTCGACACTTGGAGTAATTGTGTCGACACCAGAGAGGCAGAGTCGACACCAAAAGAGAAGTGTCGACACATACAGGCTGTGTCGACACACAACGAAGAATTGTCTACATAATCAGTGTCGACACTTAGAAGCAGTGTCGACACCCAGAGAAACTTTGTCAACATCAAAAGTGTCGACACCAGGAGGCTATGTCGACACTCAACAAACTTCAACAAAGTTAAAGTACATGTGTCGACACAAAGGAGATGTGTCAACACTCAGCAAAGTTTCAACACAGGAATGCATGTGTCGACACAAAGGAGATGTGTCGACACTCAGCAAAGTTTCAACACATGAAGGCATGTGTCGACATAAAGAAGATGTGTCGACACTTAGCAAGTTTCAACACAAAAAGTTGTGTCGACACAAAGGAGTTGTGTCGACACACAGCAGAAATCAACTAAGTATTGAAGAAGAAGTACTTGTGTCGACACACTCAATCAGTGTCGACACATTCTACAGAAGGCTTGTGTCGACACACAGGATCAGTGTCGACACATTCTGAAGAAGCAGTGTCGAGAAGCTGTTACAACAACACAAGGAGTTGTGTCGACACCATCAAGACTAGTGTCGACACTTAATCTACTTGTGTCGACACTTAGTCTATTTGTGTCGACACATAATGACTATCTGTCTCGACACTTTCAGACAGTGACAGAGATTTCAAGAAGTGACTGGATGACTTGACAGCTGCCATTTCAACCAGTCAACTGCAACAGTCAGAGCTGTCAAAATGTTGTTAGAAACTGGATCAGCCGGTTACCTTAGAGGAAGACTATTTAAAGACCTTTCTCCTTCAACAGAAATGTAGATTAATCAATTGAAAAACAACACAATAACGAAGAAGACCTTCAAGAGAAGATCTAAGTAGTTGGAGAGAGAGAGCTCCTTCTAAGAAGAGCAGCTGCTGAACCGGGCTGCTAAGTAAGATTCAGATTGATATCTGAATCTCAAGACAGCAGTTGATTGAAGATCATCTGCACAGAAGATTCCACCCTATTGTGTTCTAATTCAAGAAGCTTTGAAGAAAGCCAAGGGTGGTTGATCTCTGCCTAGTTCTTCCAAGAACTCATCAAGAAGCCAGTCAACTCATCTCTCTCTTTCAGAGTTGTGGTTAAATACTTTGTAAACTTTATTTTCTGTAGGATCTTGTATAGATCTGAGTTGTAAGCCTAAACTATAAAGGCTGAGGTAGGGCTTTTGTG
Source organism: Platanthera guangdongensis (assembly GCA_039583875.1). NCBI lineage: Eukaryota > Viridiplantae > Streptophyta > Magnoliopsida > Asparagales > Orchidaceae > Platanthera > Platanthera guangdongensis. The sequence goes on along the minus strand of CM077161.1, from coordinate 156,425,759 downwards.
CCTGAGTGTAGGAGATTCTATTCTCTGAGTGTAGGCCTTGATTGAAGGCTGAGGTAGGGCTGTTTAGCCTGAGTGTAGGTCTTGGTGAAGACTGAGTGGTAAGGCTTTGTGCCTGAGTTATAGGAGTGGGGACACTCTGAGTTGTAGGAATCTATTTGGGGTTCTGAGTTGTAAGATCTGAGGATCTGAGAAGAAGTGGAGAAGTTAGGCCGAATCTAGTACACTACTAGATAGGCGAAGGGGGAAAGTGGATGTACCCAGACCTTGGGGAACCACTATAAATCCTGTGTGCACTCTGTGTATGTTTGATTGTATGGTTGCTGTGTTGTGATAATTATAGAATTGCATTTACTGTACAGTATTTCTGCCTTTAAAGTTAAAAAGATAAAGGTCACCTATTCACTCCCCTCCTCTAGGTGATTAGGCACTATTTCTTTCAAAACACAACATAATTCTAGCACTTTGATCAACTAGAAAATAATGATAAACACACTCTTTTTGATTCTATAGTGAAAACTATGCCTTACAAGAAAGCTAGCATTCTCTAAGATGTTAATTACGTGCATTGGTCAAAGTTCAAGCACCTGATCTCTCCTCAATCTTAACTCCAGCAAAAAATCCCCCCATTTTTTTTGCCCAGCCCCACCCTCCCCCTCTTTCCACTTTCGCCGCAGGCGGAGCCGCCAGAGGCCTGACCGGCGCCAACCGACGGGTTCATCGGACTCCGACAAACCATCCGGGGGTTGTCCGGCGACCGGCGGGCAGGGCCACCACCAGCGGTGGCCTTGCCCGCCGGTCACCGGACAACCCCCGGAGGGTTCGCCAGAGTCCGCTGAACCCGCTGGTGGGCGCCGATCAAAGGGGGGAGGGCGGGGCTGGGCAAAAAAATGTGGAGGGGGAGGGGGGGTTATGCTGGGAAAGGGATAAATAAAAATATATATTATATAAATATATATAATATATATTTATATATTATATTAATATATATAATATATATTTATATATTATACATATTTATAATATATTATATAAATATATATTATATTATATTACATAGGCGTGAAGCCCGTCAGGGGCGGGCGAAGCGTGCCGCCGCGACTGGGTACTGTCGCGCGGGGCACGAGGGTCGAAGGCCCGTGCCTGTCACTCGTGTGTGTGTGTGTGTGTGTGTGTGTGTGTGTGTGTGTGTGTATATATCTTATATAAAGCAATATAGGTATTTGGAGGCACACCATTGATCAAACAAGAGTCATTGGATCATGAGAGAGAGTATGAGATTGGGGGAGAGAGTTGGGAAAGAGAGGGGAGGGAGAGAGAGAGAGGGGAAGAGAGAGTGAGGGAGAGAGAAAGGGAGAGAGATGGTTAGAGCTGTCACGGTTCCGGTTCGATTCCGGTTCTGCTAAAACCATGAACTGAACCACTAAGGTAGTGATTCTTCATATTAGAACCAAAACCTTATTTGTTTTGACCGGTTCTGGTTCTGGTTCCGGTTCCAGCTTAATTTTTGGAACCGTCGTGCTAACAGTTCTGGTAACGGTTCAACAAGAACCAAAACCAAACCGACCACTATCGGTTCGGTCCGGTTCCATGCGGTTCGGTCTGGTTACAATCGATTCCAACTAAAACCAAAATCAAACTTGGTGAAATGAAATAAAAACCGGCTGCAAATAGTAAAATTCAAAACATCGAAATAGAAATATTTTTGGTGCGCACTTCTCAACGGTCTTTTCCAGGATCGGTGGGATAATATCAATTGCCTTCCTACGCGTGTAGACTTGCCACAAATTCTAGTTGGCTTGTGCGCGTCTTGTCGTCATGCTCAACCGTAACAACTGACTACAATTAGTTGTCTTTCATGATTACTAATAAATAGTAGTTTTATATCTTTTATATTTTTTAAATAAAATATTTCAAAAAAAAATATGTAAGTAAAATTGAAAGTATATTATATAACTGTATAAAATAAAAAATACACTGCAAAAATTGACTCCAAATCGCACCAATGTCAAAACATATTGAAAGAATTAGTGCCTAACCACCTAGAGGTGGGGTGAATAGGTGTAATTCCTTTTTCTTTTAAGGCAGCAAAATCTATCCAGTTAATTAATCTGATACAGCTAGTACTACACCTAACAAAGCACATAATTCACAGAATCATTCAATCACAAAGTGCACACAGTTTTTATAGTGGTTCCCCAAAGTCTGGGTACATCCACTTTCCCCCTTCGCCTATCTAGCCGTGTGCTAGATTTGGCCTAACTTCTTCTCTTCACCTCAGGTCCTCAGATCTTACAGCTCAGAACCCAACAAGACTCCTACAACTCAGAGTGAGTCCACACTCCTACAGCTCAGGCAAACTGCCCTACCTCAGCCTTCAACAAGGCCTACACTCAGAGATCACAATCTCCTACAACTCAGGCTCACAGCCCTACCTCAGCCTTCAACAAGGCCTACCACTCAGAGAAATTACTCTCCTACACTCAGCCTTTATAAACACAGGCTTACAACTCAGATCTTATAAAGATCCTACAGAAAATAGATTTAACAATGTATTTAACCACCACCCTGGTAGAGAGAGAATGGATGGATGGCTTCTTGATCAGTTCTTGGAAGAATCTGATGGCAGAGAACAACCACTCTAAGCTTTCTTCAAAGCTTCTTGAATCTGAACTCAGTAGGGTTGAATCTCCTGTGAAGTTGATCTTCAATCAGATTCTTTCTTGATATTCAGATCACAATCTGAATCCTTCTTAGCCGCCTGGTTCAGCAACTGCACTTCAATAGATGAAGCTCTCTCTCTCTCTCCAACTTCTTCTTCGATCTTCTTAATTCTGTATCTAGTTCTATTGTGTCTAAATCGATCTCTTTTTTTTCAATCACTGTTTCTGTCCAAGGAAAAATGCCTTTATATAGACTTTCTCCATGGTAACCGGCTGATCCGGTTTCTAACAAACTTCTGACAACTCTGACAGTTGCAGTAGACCGGTTGGTAAAGGCAGCTGTCAAGTCATCCAGTCACTTCTTGAAACTCTGTCTCTGTCAGCAAAGTGTCGAGACTGAACTTCATCATGTGTCGACATAAGTAGACTAAGTGTCGACACAAGTGGAATAAGTGTCGACACAAGCTTTGGTGGTGTCGACACATCTCCTTTGTTGTTGATTCTGCTTCTCGACACAGCTTCTGTAGAATGTGTCGACACTAGATCTGTGGTGTCGACACAGTCACATCTTTTCTTCATACAAATTTACTTTGTTGAAATTCTTCCATGTGTCGACAAAAGTCCGGTGTGTCGACATAGTTGATGTCGACTAAGTCTTCTGTGTATCGACACTGACTCTGTATGTCAACACAATTGATGTCGACTAAGCTTCTGTGTGTCGACACTGCCTCTGTGTGTTCTTCAAATCTGGGACACATTTTCCAATTGATGAACAAAAGGATGACCTCAGGGATTGTGTGGTCATCCTTTTGAAATCTGATTTGTTCATCAAGAAAATTTACACCATCTTTATAGAAAGACTTTAACTTCAGTAGCTGGGCAGAAATTGTCTTTTGAGAATCCTGAATAGCTGTTTGGACAGCAGCTAGTCCTTCCTGTAATTTCTTGTCAAAATCTGCCTTGGCAGTAGTACTTTCTTCAGTTTGGGCAGTAGCAACATTCTTCAGTTCTGTAACAATCACATTATGTGATTCAGTCAGATTATCATTCATTTTAAGTTGATTCTCTAGAACATAGCCTTATTTAAGAGCTATATCATCAACTTGAGTCTTGATTTTCTCTTGATGTGTTGCTAGGAAAACCACAGCATTTCCTCCTTTGTGAAAGCAATCTGTCATCTTCTTCTTATTCTGATTAACTTCAAATCTTATTGATTTAATATCTGTAGCCAAGGAAAGTTGTAGATATTTGTGAGTTTCATACATATATTTCTCCATGGCAATCCTTTGTTCATCTAGCTTTACTTGTAAAGATATCAACAAGGAACTATAATCTGTAGCTGGGGCAGATTGTGGAGCAGTTTGTAAAGCCCTCTTATAGGTCTGGCTTCTTCTTTTGAATACTATTAGCTTCCTCTTTTTGGCTTGTATTGCTGCTTCATCTTCAGAAGCTGAGGTACTGGCTATTTTAACTCTATCCTTAGGACTAGGAGGCAATTCCTGTTCAGTCCTACGTTGCTCCCCCTGAGTCCCTTGCTTCTCCCCCATAGTACTCACTTGCTCCTCCTCAATGTTGATTTGCTCCCCCTCAAAATCTGCTTTCTCCCCCTCAAATTCAGGTTGCTCCCCCTCAGTTCTTGCTTGTACTAAATCTGGAAACAACTCTTCAAGGGTGAATTCTTGTTGAGTAGGGACTGGAGATTCTCTTATCTCTGGAACATCAGCAGCAACAGATGTATCATCCATGATAATATCTTGTGCATGACTATGTAGTTGAGTTGGCTGGTCAACATCAATCAAAGATTCAGTTAGAGTTTCATCCTTATCATTAAGAATTGATTGATTAACCTCATGTATTACCTCAAGTATAGTTTGTGTAGCAATATCACTTTCCAAGTGTATTGGCTCTTCCTCAACATGAGGCTCCCCCTGCACTTGAGCACTATCTGTAGGGACTTGTGCAGGAATATCTTGTGTTGTAGATTTTTCAGGAATCTCTTGCCTTTCCTCATCAGGCATGTCCTTAGTTAGGACTCTATCCCATCTGGAAATAATCCTTATGTTCATTCTTCTCATATGGTTAATCTATGAACCAACAGTCTGTGTCTTACTTTTAGAATTATTCCAGCCAAGTAGAGACTCATAATCCTTCCCAGATTTGGTTTCTTAATACTTTCCTTAATCTTTTCAAATATTACTGCAGACCAATCAGTGTTTAGTCTGTAGATGATCCTGGTCATCAGGCTAAATATATAGGCTGATATCCTCTCATGCCCCCTGGCTTACAGAGTATGACCTTGCCAACTATTTCTGAAAGGAATTTGCCTTGCTGATTCATTTCTTTTCTGCTCATTGAGGATCCAATCTTCATGGTGGGATCCAATCCACACCATTGAAGTGCTTCCCTTGTCTTGGATGAGGTAACCTCTACTTCTTCTTGAATTCTTGGTAGTTGAAGAGTTTTCCTCAAGCTCTTCAAAGTTAGTTTAACTTTAGTTCCCTGAACTGCAGACTTGATCTTAAGTCCAGTAGAATCCAATGTAGCTGCGCCATAGAAATCTAGTATTTCTTTCTTCCAAATCTTTGTCGGTTCAGATACGAGAAATTCCAACCCATTTTCAGCAATTAGGGTTACTACAGCTTTAATTTCCGGTTCCGCATGATCAAAGGCGTGGCGTACCAGCTCATAGCCTTCATTGACACTATCTTCTAGCTTTGGCGCCATTAGGGTTGAGTGAAAGCATGGATTGAGAAGAGAGAAGTTGTCGACACAAGGGTTTGTTCTCGAGAGCGTGTCGAGAGACAATGTTGTTGACCTATTTATACCTTTCTAAGTAATGAAGGTGAAAAGGCACGTCAACATACTCTAAATGTGTCGACACTGTTGAAAAGTGTCGACACATACTTCTAATGACTCGACATCAATTCTATTTGACTTTGTCGAGTTCGACGATCTTAGGTCGATGAATCTGCGCCTATACTCTAAGTGTCGACACCACATCTGGATGTGTCGACACCACTTCTCTGAAGTGTCGACACCACTTTCCTGGAATGTCGACACCAACTACTATGTGTCGCCACCGCTTCTCTGGAATGTCGACACCAACTTCTTTGTGTCGACACAGACAACTTCTTATGTCGACATAATTTTACTTAGCCAAATTTTGTAAACTAATTTATGTTCAACATACCTATTTCAATTTTGAAATTGTTGAATTTAGTTTCATCTAAAGGCTTAGTAAACATATCTGCTAGTTGTAAATCAGTACTAACAAATTCTAAAGCGATATTTTCTTTCTCTACATGGTCTCTAAGAAAATGGTACCTTATTTCTATATGCTTTGTTCTACTATGAGAAACTGGATTATGTGCAATAAAAATAGCACTAATAGAATCACATAATAATGGGGTTCTACTTACCTGGATACCATAGTCTTCTAACTGATGTTGTATCCACAATAGTTGTGCACAGCAGCTTCCAACAGCAACATACTCTGACTCAGCTGTGGAAATAGCCACACTGGTATGCTTCTTACAGCTCCAAGACACTAATCTTCCTCCTAGAAATTGACAGGTGTCTGTAGTACTTTTCCTATCTACTTTGCAACCTTCAAAGTCTGCATCTGAATAACCCATTAGTAGAAAATCTCTATCCCTAAGATACCAAAGGCCTAGATTAGGTGTGCCCTTAAAATATCTCAAAATCCTTTTGACTGCAGTAAGATGAGATTCTTTAGGGCAGGATTGGTACCTAGCACAGACACATGTAGCATACATGATATCTGGTCTACTAGCAGTCAGATATAGGAGGGAGCCAACTATTCCTCTATACAAAGTTTCATCTACAGGTTTCCCTACATCATATTTGCTAAGAGATACACTTGTCCCCATTGGAGTTCTCATGGTAGTGGATGACTCCATACCATAATTTTTAATTAACTCCAGGGTAAACTTAGACTGGGATATGGACAAGCCATCATCAGTCTGTCTTACTTGGATACCCAAGAAGAACTTAAGTTCTCCAATACTGCTCATTTCAAATTTCTCTTGCATAAGTTTTGCAAACTTTCTACAAAGGTTACTTTCAGTAGACCCAAATATTATGTCATCAACATATATTTGGACTAGGATAATCTTTCCTTTGGATTCCCTAAGGAATATAGTCTTATCTATTTTCCCCCTTGAGAATTTGTTCTCAATGAGGAAAGTAGATAGGGTTTCATACCAAGCCCTTGGGGCTTGTTTCAACCCATTCAAAGTTTTCCTAAGTCTATAGACATAAGTAGGATTGAGTGGATCAACAAAACCTGAGGGCTGCTCTACATAGACCTCCTCTTTTAAGTCTCCATTTAAGAAGGCAGGCTTCACATCCATCTGGAACACTTTGAATCCTTGATATGCTGCATAGGCTAGGAATAGTCTGATAGCTTCCAACCTAACCACTGGAGCAAAAGTCTGATTAAAGTCTATGCCCTCCTCCTGTCTGTATCCTTTGACAACTAACCTTGCCTTGTTCTTCACTATGATCCCACTCTCATCAAGCTTGTTTCTATATATCCACTTTGTCCCAATGACATTATGGCCTTTTGGTTTTGGAACCAAATCGCAGACCTTGCATCTTCTGAATTGATTTAACTCTTCCTGCATGGCATAAATCCAGTGTGGGTCCTCAATTGCTTCTTCAAATCTCTTGGGTTCCACTTGAGATAAGAAGCTAGAGCAAAGAACTGTGTTCAAGTTCCTGCTCCTTGTCTGTACTCCTTGTCTTAGATCACCAATGATCTGGTGTGCAGGATAATCTTTCAACTGTCTAACTACTGGAGGTAATTTATCAGCAGTTTAGCCTTCTCCAATTTCTTCATTAAGCTGCACCTCATGTTCTCCATTAGCATCCTGAGTTTCTTGTACTCCCCCTGGACATCAACTACCATTTTCCTCATTCAGCTTTGCAGTTGGATGTTCTCTGATAGTAAGCTGATCCATCTTCTGTTGTATACCTGTGGAGCTACAAGAACCACTTGGCAACTCACTGTTAATAAGTCTAGTTTCATCAAAGATGACATGAACTGACTTTTCTACAACTTGAGTAGCCAAGTTGTAGACCCTATAGACCTTACTGTTGTTGCTGTACCCAACAAATATCCCATCTTGGAATTTGGCAGCAAACTTAGAAAGGTGAGATTTACCATTGTTAAGTACATAACACTTGCAACCAAAAATCCTGAAATATGATAAGTTTGGTTTTCTGCCTTTCACAACCTCATAGGGTGTCTTTTTGTGGCTTTTGGTGATGGAAGCCCTATTGAGCACATAACATGCAGTGTTAACTGCCTCAACCCAGAAATATTCTGGGAGAGAAGTATCACTCAATAGTGTTCTTCCAGCCTCAATCAATGTCCTATTCTTTCTCTTAGCAATGCCATTTTGCTGAGGTGTTCTAGGTGAGGAGAATTCCTGAAGAATCCCAAACTCTTCACACAGCCTTGTCATACTTTCAGATTGGAATTCAGTTCCATGGTCACTTCTGATTTTGACCACTGAACTATCTAATTTATTCTGAATTTGTTTGACAAAATTGTAGAAGAACTTTGGGGTTTCAGATTTCTGTCTCAGAAAGAATACCATGAGAATCTAGAATAGTCATCTACAACAAGAAAAGTGTAGACCTTTCTACCTAGGCTCTGAACTCGCATAGGACCAAATAAATCCATATGCAAGAGGTACAAGCACCTCACTGAATCCTTGGTTTCAAGGCTATGAAAGGAGGATCTAGTTTGCTTGCCTTTTTGACAAGCTGAACATATTCCATCCTTATAACACTTAACTTGAGGACCATTACTCACTAACTCTTTTTTAAAGAGTTGGCCAATTATCTTGTAGTTAAGATGGGATAGCCTCTTGTGCCATTTGATACAATGAGAGACTTTCTCATTAGCTACAAGACAGATAGGAGAATTTCTATTCTCACACACAAAGTTTAGGCAATATACATTTCTTTTTCTATATACAGTCAATATGACCTCTTGATCACTTGACCTCTTGATATGACAACCATTTTTAACAAATGAAATGTCATAGCCTAAATCACTCAGCTGACTTATGCTAATTAGGTTGTGTTTCAAACCTTTTACATAGGCCACTTGAGTGATTGTAACTGAGTTATTAGAAATGTTACCAAAACCTTTGATAACTCCCTTTTCAGAACCACCAAAGATTACTTTAGGCCCATTCAGCATAGGTGAGTAGTCCTTCAGCAATCCCCTTGTTCCAGTCATATGCCTGGAACATCCACTGTCCAAGTACCATATAGGGGCATGACAACTTGGACTCACCTGCAACACAGATTACTTAACCTTAGAACCCAAATAACTTTTGGGTCCTTGGTGCAAGTTAGTCTGAAACTTAACAAATCTGCCTGCAGCTCTTCTAACAGGCAGACTGCTACTCTCCTTGACACTAGTATTGTGCCAACAGTCTAAGGCATAGTGGCCTATCTTGCCACAGCACCAGCAATCAAACTTATTGTACCTCTTTTTAGGTGCAATCTTAGTTGTAATATTTGCAGCAGGTCTTTTGTTTTGTGCTGTGGATTTGCCTCTAGAATTGGACTTAGCAGTGCATGCAGTTCTCTTAAACCCTAATCCAGTCTTACCCTTTTGAGACACAAACTCATCAATCAAGGATAATACAGATTTTGGCTTAGAAAAACTAGCTACAATCTCCTTCTCTTTCTGAAGTCTAGTTTCCAGATTTTTAATCTGATAATTTTTGAATGTGATAGTACCCATCTGAATAACAATAATGTTTTTCAGTCTGACTATCTCATTCAACTTCTGATCCAGCAACTTCTCTAAATCAGATGCAGCCAACTTAAGAGCTGCAATTTCCTTAGCCTGATGTTTGGCCAGGCTTTTGCTTCTCTTAAGTGCCTGCAATAAATCTTCATATTCATCTATCAACTGATGAATATCTCCTTCAGATTCAGACCCATCTTCATCTCTTGATGGAGATGCATCTGATTCTGACCCAGTGAAATAATCAGAATCTACAGAAACACATTTTACCTTACTGGGGCCAGGCTGATCCTGACACTTGTCTTCTTCTAACACAGCCATCAGTCCTTTGCACTGAAGGTCTTCCTGCTCATAGATAGAGTCCAGTAATTGCATGAACTCATCCTCTTCTTCTGCAAACAGACCAATATATGCCTCAGCCTCAGATTCTGACTCTGAAGTTGATTGGTCTGTCAAGCTTTTCTCTTTCTCAGCAACCAAAGATTTCTCCTTCTTGCTCTTGTACTGAGACTTCTTTCTAATAGCAGACTCATTCCTCTTGTCTGGATAGTCAGACACAACATGTCCAGCTTTGTTGCAACAGTAGCATATAATCTTGGAGGTAGTTGTCTTGCTAAGCTTTGCCCCATTCCTGTCCTTCCTGGATGATTTCCTCTTCTGATAGTAGTCATCCTTGGACTGAGATGAAGATGGCTTTGACTTCCACTGTTTCCTCTTCAAGAATCTCTGGAACTGCCTTGTGAATGCTGCAAAGTCTTCATCTGAATTGCTGCTGTCTGAACTTGGATTATCTGAATTTTCTGAGATAATTTCTGCATCTCTATTAGGAAAAGATGGAGACATTTTCCTATTCTTCCTTGTGGCTTCTACCTTGAAGGTCACTGACTTTTCTTTATAGTCACCCTTTGTATTCTTTTCTTCCTCCTTTCTAGCTAACAACTGCATCTCATATGACAGCAGATTTTCAAACAGTGTTGGAGGAGAAATTTTACCCAGTCTGGCCACTTCCCTTATGACACAGATTTTTGTATCTCATTCCTTAGTCAAAGACCTAAGGAATTTATCATTTAACTCATAAGTACTGAAAACTCTTTCACAGGACATTAGTTCATTGACAATCCTATAGAACTTCTTATAACATTCAGTAATACTTTCAGACTTGGCATGTCTGAAGCTCTTATATTCTTGATTAAGCATAGATTTCTTATCTTGCCTAACCTCTTCAGACCCCTCCATGTAGACAATCAATGTGTCCCACATTTCCTTGGAGGTTTTGCAGTGTATTAGATTCTGGAATGTTGCATCATCAATGGAACTTACTATAATATTCTAGGCTCTTTAATCCATTGTTGCCAAAATGATTTCATCCTTGGTCATCTCTAAAAAATCCTTTGGAGTTCTTTGGTTGGCACCAAGAACAGAAATCTTCATAGGAACATATGGTCCTTTTTTAACTGTTATGTAAATTCTAGGATCAGATGCCTCCATGAATAATCTGACCCTTTCCTTCCATATTCTAAATATCTCCTTTCTGCAGATTGACAATTTCATTGCACCCAGTTCTTTATGGTTTTCTCCTGAACCCATTTTCTTGAACTTAATTCTGCCTTACAGATCTCACTCAGACTGTTAAGTCAAACTTTGAGTAACCTCGCTTTGATATCACTTGAAAGAATTAGTGCCTAACAACCTAGAGAGGGGTGAATAGGTGTAATTCCTTTTTCTTTTAAGTCAGCAAAATCTATCCACTTAATTAATCTGATACAGTTAGTACTACAACTAACACAACACAGAATTCACAGAATCATTCAATCAAAGAGTGCACACAGTTTTTATAGTGGTTCCCCAAGGTCTGGGTACATCCACTTTCACCCTTCGCCTATCTAGCACTGTGCTAGATTCGGCCTAACTTCTTCTCTTCACCTCAGATCCTCAGATCTTAAAGCTCAAAACCCAACAAGGCTCCTACAACTCAGAGTGAGTCCATACTCCTACAGCTCAGGCAAACTGCCCTACCTCAGCCTTCAACAAGGCCTACACTCAGAGATCACAATCTTCTACAACTCAGGCTCACAGCCCTACCTCAGCCTTCAACAAGACCTACCACTCAGAGAAATTACTCTCCTACACCCAGCCTTTATAAACACATGCTTACAACTCAGATCTTATAAAGATCCTACAAAAAATAGATTTAACAATGTATTTAACCACCACCCTGGTATAGAGAGAATGGATGGATGGCTTCTTGATCAGTTCTTGGAAGAATCTGATGGCAGGGAACAACCACTCTTAGCTTTCTTCAAAGCTTCTTGAATCTGAACTCAGTAGGGTTGAATCTCCTGTGAAGTTGATCTTCAATCAGCTTCTTTCTTGATATTCAGATTTCAATCTGAATCCTTCTTAGCAGCCTAGTTCAGCAACTGCACTTCAATAGATGGAGATCTCTCTCTCCAACTTCTTCTTTGATCTTCTTAATTCTGTATCTAGTTCTGTTGTGTCTAAATCGATCTCTTTTTTTTCAATCACTGTTTCTGTCCAAGGAAAAATGTCTTTATATAGACTTTCTCCATGGTAACCGGCTGATCCGGTTTCTAACAAACTTCTAAAAACTCTGACAGTTGCAGTAGACCGGTTGGTAATGGCAGTTGTCAAGTCATCCAGTCACTTCTTGAAACTCTGTCTCTGTCAGCAAAGTGTCGAGACTGAACTTCATCATGTGTCGACACAAGTAGACTAAGTGTCGACATAAGTGGAATAAGTGTCGACACAAGCCTTGGTGGTGTCGACACATCTCCTTTGTTGTTGATTCTGCTTCTCGACACAGCTTCTGTAAAATGTGTCGACACTAGATCTGTGGTGTCGACACAGTCACTTCTTTTCTTCATACAAATTTACTTTGTTGAAATTCTGCCATGTGTCGACACAAGTTCTGTGTGTCGACACAGTTGATGTCGACTAAGTCTTCTGTGTGTCGACACTGCCTCTGTGTGTCGACACAATTGATGTCACTAAGCTTCTGTGTGTCGACACTGCCTCTGTGTGTCGACATAATTGATGTCGACTAAACTTTCTCTATGTGTCGACACTACCTCTATGTGTCGACACAGTTGATGTCGACTATGCTTCTCTGTGTGTCGACACTACCTCGGTATGTCGACACAGTTTCTTCTGGTGTCTACACAGCCTTCCCAAGTGTCGACACAATTAACTCCAAGTGTCGACACAGCTTTTCTCCAGTGTCGACACAAGCCTTCATAAGTGTCGACACAGCTTCTCCTAGTGTCGACATATGGACTTAGAAACTTTTTCCTGCATTCTTGCATTTTCTTAACATGCACATATAAACTCAAAACAACATCAAATACACCTTGATGCATATCATTGAGTAAGTTGAGACTTCTTCAAATCCGGTACACATTTTCCAATGTACCCAACACATATCATACGGTTTTTATGCGGTGAAGTTTTATTCGGTCCAAAATCGACCCTCTTTAGTACGATTGTGGTTTGAGTTCAAACTGCAACAGCTTCACTCGTGATAGTAAGTATAAATATTATAGATAAATTATAAAATAATAACAATATAATACAAATAATAATATACGGGTTGCGGTTCGGTTCTACTTCGGTTCGATTCAGATCGGGTCTAAAAATCTAGAAATCGTTTGAGACTTATATGTTGCGGTTCCGGTTCTGGTTCCTGTCCGGATAATAAAATGTAAGAACCACACCCAGACCAATATTGTTCACGGTTCCAAAATTCAAACCGGAACCCAATAATTTGCGAACGGTTCGGTCTGATTCTTTGCGGTTTCGGTTCGGTTTGCAGTTTTCGATCTTAAGCAACAACTTTAGAGATGGTGGAAGGGAGAGCAGAAAGGGGGGAGAGAGGGGGAGGAGAGAGAGAGGGAGAGAGAAAGGGAGAGAGATGGGGATGGGAGAGAAAGAAGAGGAAGAGAGATTGCGTGAAATTAATGTTTTTACGACAAAACTTATTTTTTTTATAAAATGAAAATTGTAATATTGATTTATATTTTTTACGGTCATTTTGAGTACTCATATGTGTATATTGCAGGCACTGCCCGTCTTGATGTGAGTGCATCCCGCTTTGATCCTGGCGCATCCCGCTTTGATGCGTGCGCAGCCCGCAACGACGTATCGAGCACGGGAGAAGCCCGTTCGGAGGCGGGCAAAACCTGCCTAAATGCGCCCGAAGGCCGCCCGAGAGCATCGAGCACGGGCGTAGCCCGTGCGAAGATGCACGTGTGTGTATATATATATATATATATATATATATATATATATATATATATATATATATATATATATATATATATATATATCTTACTCTTATAAGGAAAAAGTTGCTTTTGTTGAAACATTCAAAAATATCAATTATGCTCTCATATTTATATTTTAATGACTTGACATATATTAGAATCTATTTTTAAAAAATTTAAATACAATTTTGATTCAAATAATTACACTATCAAAAAATTAAAAATAATGATGAAAATCTATTTAAATTCAAAAGTTTTTTTAGTAGAGCTCCTACACCTATTATGGTAGGTTGTCATTAGGCATGTCAGCGGTCTATTCAAGAAATGTTGTCATTAGACATATCAATGGTATTTTCGAGATGATGACATTAAATCAATCAACTTTATTAAAGTCAAAATTAATTTTTGTTATGTCAAAACGTATATTGTTTTATAAAATAAAAATTGTAATATTTATGTATATTTTTTACGGTCATTTTGAGTCCTCATATGTATATGTTGCGGGCAAAACCCGCCTTGATGGGTCGGGCGAAACCCGTCGTCACCGATCGGGTACTGTCGCCCATGGCCATAGGGGCGGAGCCCCGTGTAGGGCACTCATGTGTATATATATATATAGACACACACACACACACACACACACACACGAGTGACAGGCACGGGTCTGCGGCCCTCGTGCCCCGCGCGACAGTACCCAGTCGCGGTGGCGGACTTCGCCCGCTCCCGACGGGCTTTGCGCCTATGTAATGTAATATAATATTTATTTATATAATATATTATAAAAATATATAATATATAAATATTATATACATATATATATATTTAAAATAATGAAACGGTTATTAGAAATAAAAAGTGCAATTAATCAAATATTTGAAAAAAAAAATTAAACACTTTATTTTAAAACATAATTTATTAATTAAACATTTAATATTTTAAAAGGTTAAAATGGTAATAAATTAAACAGTTAAAATAAGCACTTTATTTTAAAACGGGCGGGTGAATAATATTTCGATTTCAATAGTCCCACACTTCAAAGTACAGACGAACTTTTAAGTATATATTGTTTTAAAAACCATATCATGTTTATATATTATAATAATCGTAAAATAATAATACTATTAGGATGAGTACGGTGAGTATGAATATGGAGAGGTAATCTCAACGATAATATGACAGTATTATTAAATATAATATGATGGGTGCAAACGAGTTGAGCTTGGCAAAATTCTCGAGCTCGACCAGCTCATTTATTTATCCGAGCTCGAGCACAATCTCAACTTATCGAGCTCGAGTTCAAGCTGCTCGCGAGCTTTTTAGCTCATGAGCTTTATTTTCTTATTTTTTATATTTTTCATATTTTTTAATATATTTTTTTAAAAAATTGTAATAAAAAAGCTCGCGAGCTCGCGAACATTAATATTCGAGCTCGAGCTCCACAGGCTCGAGCTCTAATCGAGCTTTTTTCGAGCCGGCTCATCGAGCTTTCGAGCCGGCTCAACTCAACTTGCACCCCGAGGTATAATAAGGGGATTCGGTGAGTATTTGCTGGAATTATGGTGGATATTAAACGAATTACAAAAATTATTTTATATTAATGATACAAATAATAATAACAATAATATAAATATTATATTATTACGAATGACCTAACGCACGTCAATTCAAATGAAATTTGCATTCTAGGCAAAAGCCGGTGGTACGAATCTGACAGCGAAGTCAAAACCAAAATCCGATTCGCCGTTCTCGAGATATTCATTTCTAAAGTCTACGGCGAACATTAAATATACGAAACTTTGAAAATTCACCGAGGCTCCAATATTGCTCGGATCGCGACGAAACTTGACGGACAATTTCAAAATTAATCGATTTAATTTTGTATAGTATAATTTTACAATTTCGATGAGAATTCCAAGATTTGGTCGGCTCGACCTGACGAACGCGGAGGTCCTCCAGGTTCAGGAGATGTCAGGGCACACCCTAATGGTGGCCTTCACACTGGGGTTGCAGCAAAGATTCTTCAGAATAGAGATGAAGAGGGTCCCTCCTCTCTTCTTTGAGGAGTTGATGGAGAGGGCAGCGAGGGAGGTCGACGGGGAGGCGTCAAACCCTGATTTCGACTGGAAGCTGGCCAAGTGGACCACGCAGGAGAAGGAAGCAGGGGGTAGCAGGGGCCAGGAGGTGCTGAGGGTCGAGCCCAGGCAGAGGGAGCAACAACAGCAGCCAAGGTGGGGCCACCATGAGCTGAACAATCTGTTGGCTGGAGGCAACAAGAGTGGCACGACCAATTAAGGCCCGGTATAATTTTCAAAGTTAGAAGGGTAAAATGGTAATTTCATAGGTTTAGAAACCCTAATAGGTTTAGGATACCTATGATAATTTGGAGAGAAAGGTTGAGTTAGATCGGACGATGCTGAATAATGAAGCAAGATCGGACGTTTAATATTTGTTCAACAATTTTTAAAAGCACAGTTTTAAAAACCATACCATATATCTTTATATAATGGTAAAGATATATTATAATAATCATAAAATAATAATACTAATAGGATGAGTTCGGTGAATATTTTATGTTCGGTGAATATGGGGAGGTAATCTTAACGATTTTTTATGGGCATTTATATTGGCAGCCCAGCTTTGACTATTGTCAGTCCGGCAAAATAATAAAAACAAACACATAATATGGTCGCTAATAGCAGCCCAAAACGTGAAACACGCGGCTTTTGAAAAAAGATCTACTATATGACATTTTTAAAAAAAGTGTTCAGCATGAAAGTTGTAGATCTCGACTAGATCTACAATTTTTATGATGAATACTTTTTCTAAAAATACATTATAGCATGCCTATTTTCAAAAGGAGCGGAATCCGGGCGGAATTATGCGTGTTCCGCCCGAATTCCGCGCCTTTTGAAAATAAGTCTGTTATATGACATTTTTAGAAAAAAGTCGAGATCTACAACTTTCATGTTGAACTTTTTTCCTAAAATGTATTTAAAAGCTTAATTTTTGGACTGTCAATATCCATCGGGCTGCCAATAGCCATTTTTGAGCTCCTATTATCTTTGGGCTGCCAATAGCAATATGAGGGCTGCCAATATAAACACCCGTTTTATTATCAATGATAGTATTACTAAATATAATAGGATAGATATAGTAAGGGGATTCAGTTAGTATTGCTGGAATGATAGTGGATATTAAACGAATTACAAAAATTATTTTATATTAATAATACAAATAATAATAAAAATAATATAAATATTATATTATTTATAATATAAGCAACGACGAAGTCAAAACAAAAATACGACGCGCCGTTCTCGAGATATTCATTTCTAAAGTCTACGAAGAACATTAAATATACAAAACTTCAAAAATTCGCCGAGGCTCCAATATTACTCGGATCGCAACGAAACTTGCCGGACAAATTCAAAATTAATCGATTTAATTTCGTATAGTAAAATTTTACAATTTCGATGAGAATTTCAAGATTTGGTCGGCTCGATCCGACGAACGCGGAGGTCCTCCATGTTCAGGAGATGTCAGGGCACACCCTAATGGTGGCCTTCACCCAAGCGTTGCAGCAGGGATTCTTTAGAATATAGCTGAAGAGGGTCCCTCCTCTCTTTTTTGAGGAGTTGATGGAGAGGGTAGCGAGGGAGGTCGATGGGGAGGCGTCGAACCCTGATTTCGCCAGGAAGTTGATCAAGTGGGTCACGCAGGAGAAGGAAGCAGGGAGTAGCAGAGGTCAGGAGGTGCGGAGGGTCAAGCCCAGGTAGAGGGAGCAGCAGCAGCTAAGGGCGGGCCACCAGGAGCCGAACAATTGGTAGGCTGGAGGCAGTAGGAGTGACACGACCAAGGCTAGAGGCGAGGTTTCCAAAGGAGGGGACAACCGCCAAGGAGGGTAGGGTCAGTTCAACCCCTAGGCTGGAGGCAGGGTCAGTGTCCTCCTCTCCCCGATCAACATCAGGCTATGGTGATTGCCCCGGGGAGGAGGAGGAGAGGTCAGAGGAGAAGGCAAGAAGCCAAGGTGGAGCTGCCTTACTGCGATTTCCATCAGGAGGATGGTCATGCCACGGCCACGTGCCTAGAGTTCCTAGAGTTGAGAGGAACCATAGAGCAGCAGTGTAACCCCCCAAATCTTAAACTTGAGTGCAGGCTGGGCAACACGGCCTGCGACACGGGCTTGTCCCAAGCTGTGTCCTGCACTATGCACTCGAGTGGTCACGAAGCTTGTCGAGTGCTCGACGAAATGCACTCGATGATTTCTCGAGAGGGTACACGGTCTGCGACACGGGCGTGTCAGAGGCCGTGTCCTCCTCTGGGTCGACGAATTTTACTCGACGAAATGCACTCGATGCTTCTCGAGAGGTTAGTCAAGTTGGGCACACGGCCTGTGACACGGGCGTGTCCTTCTCTGGATTTGGCCAGGGAAGTCGAGTTAGGCACACGGCCTGTGACACGGGCATGTCACATGGTCGTGTCCTTCTCTGGATTTGGCCAAGGATGTGAGGCTTGGTGAACACGGGATAGACACGGGAGTTTCTGAAGCCGTGTCAGGGCACACGGCCTGTGACACGGGCGTGTCACATGGCCGTGTCCTGTTCCGATTAAGTCGGTTGTGTGCCGCTTAAGGTACACGGCCTGTGACACGGGCTTGTCATAGGCCATGTTCAGCCCAAAATAGACATGTTCAGAGCGATTCGTGGCCGTTCATTCCCTCCAAGTAGGATCTAACGATCCAGGTTTCCCATGCTGCTTTAAGGCTGGGAGAGGAGAGATCAACTCTCATTCATCTTGGATATTTCTCTTTTTAAAAGAGATAGAGAGAAGAGAGAGCAAGGAGGAGGAGGAGAGAGGATCCGGCCGCCGGTGGAGCTTCAGAGTTCTGAATCGAGATCCGAGGCCAGATTTGTGGAGGCAAGGCCGCTGCGGTGCTTTTCATCTGGCTAGTTTTCCATGGCTCCAAAGCTATCGTCAAGGGTAACGATCTTTCTTCCTTGTACATGTGAAGTCCTTGATTTGGCATATGCATATGTTTCCCCCACCAAAAGGTGGCTTATTAGGGGATTTCCTTGGGTTGATTTTGGATATCCCCAAGATGTCTTGCATGTAGATCCGAAAATATGAAGTACAGAATAAGCATATTGTGTGAAGCCCATCTGGACGGGTTGGTCTGGATTGGTGATGTTTTATATTGCACACCGGAGAAGACTCCACATATAAAGGAATATGCTTGTGGCTTCAGTGGGTTGTGCCTGTGAAGGAGAGTAGCATGAAGTAATTGAGTGAAAGTCCAGGAAAATACCCACAAATGTTTGTGATGTATGCTATGAAAGACCAGTGTTCCTGGCACTGCAGATGACTGCAGAGATTGCTTGATTCAAATAAGGTTAGGGCTAGGGATGGAAAGTGAGTTCTGTCGCTAACTCCGGGCGAGAGTGAGTGTCGCTGGCGATGACTCCTAGTTAACCCGTGATTGTGCAGCCAGTCATTCGGGGACTGTGCGACTATTTGTGAGCTTGATGAGCTCTTCAAAAGGCCTCGTGCCCTATGGAAAAGGGGATGCCGACCCGCGCTACTCTTAGCATTGAACTAACGATTTGAGCAACGGGCAAAGGCTGATCTGTATCCACGTTATGGTTGTCTGCCATGAGTACCTGGGCACCTGGAACTCGGCAGACGTCTTAGACCTGCGCTCCACTCGATAGCGATGTTATGGGGGGCTATGGGCCAATCTCGGGTCGTTACAAGATTACGAGAGGCTTAGGCCTACGCGTCACGATGCCATAGGGGGCTACGGGCCAATCCCGGGTCATTATACTAAGACTAAAGTCTCCGGCAGAAAGCCATCGAGCAAATGCTCAAGCTTGTCGTTGGGCTTCGGGGCTTGAATGGTGGTGGGCGACTAATATATCTGGTACACCAATAATATGTCCTGAGTGCACGGAACGTCGGGTCGCGTGGACGATGTTTGTGATATATGGATTGTGCGTGAGTGCATATTGTGTGATATATTTGCTTGTGAAATGCTATGCCTGCAGGGAAGGAATGTCACTGCCCCGGGTAATGGGTAGGGTCGTTATAAATTGGTCAGCTGAACGCTGACCGTTGCTTTGTTTGCCACTGTTGCGGTGGATTGTCCCATGCAGGTGCAGGAGAGACGAGCGGGAAATAAGGGGCTGAAGCCCTTGATGTTGTTGTTGATGTTGTTGCTGCTATGCTGGCCCTTGAAGGCCAAAGAAGTTTATATGATATATTGTTCATGTGTGGCCGGCCTGCGTGCCGATGTATAGAAGCTATATGTACTAAGCTTAACTGTAAGTCCATAAGGATAGCCTTGTTGTGTATTTGTATAACATTCCTTCGTGGTGCGATATATATAAATGTTGGTTTGTATATTGTGGACATTCTAATGAGTTGAGTTCAATCAACTTAAAAGCTTCCACTAGAATGCTCTGTATTAGGATGCGCAACTCTGATATTAACCTGTAACTTCGCCGCCTGTTTGTGGCATATGGTGTGGGGCCCCGACCGGACTTTCTATTATATGTCATATAACGGATGGAGATGTTACAAGCAGCCTTGTCAGGAGGTACGGATTGAAGAGGTCCTGCCAGGAGGGGAGGACAGGTGCGAGGATACGGCCCATGTTGGGGGTCGAGGAGGGATCAGGGTGATCCACGGGGGGGGGGGGGGGGGGGGGGAGTTGAGGCCACCCACAAGGCGAGCCTCCATACCATGTATCGCATAAGCATTGCTTCGACATCTCTAACTCCACCCCCAAAGGAGAAGATTGTTGAAATTTGTGAAGTGGAAGTGGTTGACGGGACAAGCCGGGCGGCCTGGGCGGACATCATTGGCGGACTAGGCGGACTGGGCGGACTGTGATGTGCGGCCTGGTGGAAGGTCTAGTGAAAAGCCGTCTGTCTTCTGAGCGGGTTGTTTGCATGAAATCCGCGGACTATGCGGTCTGGTATCTGCGGATAAGGCGTTGGCTGATTGGTTTTAGACAAGGAGCGGCCTGAGCGGATAGAGGCTTGCGGACTGGTGCTTTGCTCAGTGGCCGCGGTGCAAGCTTGTGCTGATAGGCGGTTTGGCTCATGTCCGCGGTGTGGGCTATTGCGGACTAGGCTTAGAGCTTGGCTGAGGTCTTGTCGAGCTCTGGTGGTACAGCAGGTGTTTTGCTGTGGAGGTCGTTGGCGGACTGGTTTTGGAGTCCGGGAGATGGTTGCTGCGTTGGGCAGGAGTGCGAAGAGCTTGCGGACTACTGGTGGTTTGTGCTTCGGTGTTTGGCGGACGGGAGTTTATATCCGCCATGCTCGCATTGGCCTTTGATGGTTTTGGACTTGGTCACACTCTGTGCCAAGACCATGGTGTCCGCCGTATCCGCCAAGTCCGCCGTGACCGGGCGGACTATTGTGATCTGCCTTTGGTCGTGGACTTGTGGCGGATTGAGGCTTGAGTCTTGCGGACTGCCTCGGGTTGTACGGACAGCCATTGAAGGGGGTTGTTGTCCTGCAGTGGTCGGAAGCTTTGCGGGCTGATGCCTTGTCCGTATAGCTTGGGCGGACTGAAGAGGGTTCGCCAATATTGCCTTGCTCCTGACGGTTTTCCTTGGTATCCGGCTAAGTCCTTGCGGACTCGGCGGACAGTGTTTTGCTATCGCGCGGGCTAGGGCGGTGTCGCTATCCCTAGGGCGGTGACCACACTCCTCACCTCGCCTATAAATAGGACCCCCCTGGCACATCTACAGTAACTTGAGTGAACAGTAAGTTAGGTTGGGAAAGGAGCTGCGGTCTCAGTTTGTCTGTCCGTGCGGATTGATTCAGGGCTGACGGTTTGTTGTGTGCAGGTCGCGCGGATAGCTTCAAGGAGCCAGGAGTTTGGCTTTGACTTCGGTCAAGTACTTGGAAGTTGTGCGGTCTCTGCGGATTCAGCAGGAGGTCGCTCCGCGGCTTGTCAACTCTGTTTCAACTTTGCCAGCTTCAATAACCTGTCCGCCGGCTTCAAGCGGGTAGGAGGTGTTCCTCAGTTCAGCTTTAGCAGGAGACGAATAACGGTGTGTCCGTACAGCGTCGCGGCTTCGGCGGACTCTGTGGCTATTCGGCGGATTGCAGCTTAGTTCGGGCGATCTCAGCGGACTCGGCAACCTCGGCGACCTCGGCGGTCTCGGCGGACTCCGGTGCTGTCCGCCCGGCCTGGTTTTTGGTGCTTTCTGTTTACAGCTGTTATACTAGCGAAATCATGTCTCGCTATGTATGCCTCGTGTTATAAAGAAGTGAGTGTGTAATAGATCTGCTTGTGCCTCCATTGTTTGTTGGGATTAACCTGTGTTCCTTGGTTTCCGCTGGTTCAACGTGAGAATTGGGTAGTGCCGAAGATATTAATTTGGCGTTTGGGCTATCTTGCTGACCACGTTGAGAAAATTTTAACATGGTATCAGAGCCAGGTTCAGTTGCGCGAGAAGAAGTCAACCAGTGTTGTTACTCAGTGATTGAGTGGTGATCAACCTGAGTTATTGCTCGGAGCTTCTGAAAGGTTGTCAACAGGTGTTGCAATGGAAGGGAGCTTTGCAAGGGGTCTTGGCATTGAACTCTTAACGCCGACTAACTTTAAGAAGTGGAAGTCGTGCATGAAGAGTTATCTTCTTGGCGAGGAGCTGTGGGAAGTCGTCGGTGGTGACGACAGACAGGAAGTCACGACTGCGTTCGGTACTGCTGAGCAGGTTAGGCTCTGGAGAAGAACAAATGCTAAGGCAGAGTTCATTTTGAAGAGGGTCGTGTCTCTGGAACTGTTTGATCACATCATTGGATGTGAGTCGGCTGCTGATATTTGGACAACCATTGATGAGTTGTTCAATAGGAAGAATGCGGCGCGGCTTCAGTTCCTGGAGAATGAGCTGGCCAGGGCAACTCAGGGAGACCTTTCCATCTCGAAGTACTTCTTAAAGATGAAGAGCTTGTGTGCTGAGCTGTCGGCACTGGATCCTGATGATCCTATCTCTGAGGCGAAGATGAAAAGGCACATTATCCGCGGCTTGCGGAAGGAGTATGTGGCTTTTGTAACATCTGTTCAAGGGTGGGCTACTCAGCCGTCCTTGCTGGAGCTGGAGAATCTGCTTGCATCGCAGGAGAGCTTGGCAAGGCAGATGGCTGGAGTGAACCTGAATCAGGAAGGCAGCGAAGCTCTCTTCTCAGGCAAGAAGAAAGGATGGGAAGGGAAGAAGAAGAAGAAGGTGCAGGCCGCTGGTGAGAAGGAGACTTCAACTTCATATCAGCCAGAGAGGAGCAATGCTCCTAAGGACTGGAAGAAGAATTTGAAGTGATACTGGTGTCATCAGCGAGGGCACTTCAAGCGGGACTGCAAGGTCAAACTGCAGCCTGTGCATGCTGCGAGAAAGGAGGAAACTTGCTCGAGAAGTGAAGAAGCAGAATGGGGCGGAGCTTTTATGACGGGCACTTGTGTCTGGGCCTTGTTTGCTGAGGACTTCAACAGCGAGTGGATCGTGGACTCCGGGTGTGGTCATCACCTCACCAGAGACAAGTCGAAGTTCACCTCCATGCAGGCTTACTCAGGTAATGAAGCTATTATCACTGCTGATAATACTGTTTATGCAGTAGAGAAAGAGGGGGTCGTGTCTTTGGGTAGTGATCAGGGGCCACTCACGTTAAGGAGTGTGTATCATGTGCCGGGCATGAAGAAAAACCTCTTCTCGGTGACCAATGCGGTGGACGCTGGTTATCACGTTATGTTTGGGCCAACAGACGTGAGGTTTCTTCGCAACGTATCAGCGGTGAAGGCTGATGTTGCTCATGTAGGGAGGAGGGTGAAGAACTTGTTTGTTCTTGCCACCAATTCTTATGTTGATAGGATGAGGACCAATGATAGCGCTGCCATCTAGCATAAGAGGCTGGGGCATGTTGGCATGGACAAGCTGAAGGCGATGGCGAGTAGAAGTCTTGTGAAGGGGTTGCCGATGTTGTCCTCCTTTGGTGATGGGCATGTTTGCGCGGGCTGTCAATACGGTAAGGCACATCTCCTTCCGTTTGATAAATCACAAACAAGGAGCAAGAAACCATTGGAGTGCATTCATGGCGACTTGATGGGACCGACGGTTACTGCCAGCCTTGCTGGAAGCAGATACATGCTTGTCTTGGTTGATGACTACTCAAGGTATACGTGAGTGTACTTCTTAAAGGAGAAGTCGGAAGCCTTCCGGTTGTTTGTGAAGTTTAAGGAGTTGGTAGAAGGCCAGCTTGGCTTGCGAATTAAGAAGCTTAGAACTGATAACGGGGGTGAATTTGTTTCCTCCGAGTTTTCTAACTTCTGCAGGAAGCACGGGATCCAACGAGAGCTTACTTATGCTCACACTCCACAATAAATGGGGTATCGGAGCGGAAGATCCATCATCTGACGGAGACCTGCAGATGCTGGCTTCATGCGAAAGATATCCCAAGGTCCTTTTGGGCGGAGGGGATGTCTTGTGCTGCTTATGTCATCAACCGGATGCCACTCAGCCCTATCAACATGAAGACTCCTATTGAGTTGTTGCTGAAGGAGAAGCCGAGTGTTGGACACCTTCGGGTGTTCAGTTCAACTTGCTACGTGCATGTCCCGGATGCTTCACGGACTAAGCTGGATGCGAAGGCAAGGAAGCTTGTCTTTGTTGGCTACGATGAGCGGAAGAAGGGATGGAAATGCATGGACCCTATGCCGAAGAAGTTCGTGGTGTAAAGAGACGTTGTCTTTGACGAGCTGACGTCATATGGAGGTGGCTCGGTTGAGCTAACCGGAAGTAGCAAGGTTGATGAAGCACCGATGGTGGCTGCTAAAGGCTTGGAAGAGGAGCTTGTTGTTTCACCAGCAGCTCCTGTTACTTTTAACTCCGAGGCTGAGCCTTCTGGCTCAGGAAGCAGGGGGAGCACTGCTCAATGCTTGCCCCAGGTAGGAGTTGAGCCCGAAGAAGCAACAGAAGCAATGGGCAAGGAGCCGACCCTTCGGAGATCGAAGAGGGTGGTTAAGCCACCGGCTCGGTACTGTGATGGGAATGCAGTAGGCTTTGTCTCCTACTTCTTTGCAGGTCCTCTGGATGAGCGAGAGCCTGCAAACTTCAACAAGGCCACTGGAGTTAAGGAGTGGGAAGGTGCCATGAAGGAAGAGATTGATGCTCTGAAGAAGAATGAAACCTGGGACCTTGTGCCCAAGGTTGATGGCATTACTCCGGTTACTTGCAAGTGGGTGTATAAGTTGAAGAAGAAGGCTGATGAGAGCATTGATAGGTTCAAGGCTCGCCTGGTCGCTAGAGGATTCTCACAGCAGTATGGAGAAGACTATGAGGAGACATTCAGTCCAGTTGCGAAGATGACTTCAGTAAGAGTGGTGATCGCCTTGGCTGCTAGGAAGGGATGGAGGTTGTGGCAACTCGATGTGAAGAATGTCTTTCTTTACAGAGAGATTGACAAGAACATCTTCATGGATCAGCCGCTTGGTTTTGTATCTGAAAAGCATCCGGACTATGTCTGTAAACTCAGGAAGGCTCTCTATGGGTTGAAGCAAGCTCCTAGAGCGTGGTATGGGAAGATTGCAGAGTACTTGCAATTCTGTGGATACCTTGCTTACAACTCAGATTCAAGCTTGTTCGTCAAGAAGAAGGGGGAGCTACAAGTCTTGGTCCTGCTGTATGTGGATGACATGATCATCACAGGGAATTCGGAGGGGGAAGTAGCAAGGCTCAGGGCAGAGCTTGCTATACGCTTCGAGATGAAAGACTTGGGAGAGTTGCATCACTTTCTCGGTCTTGAAGTGGAGAGGAAGGAGTGCGGGGTTCTCATTTGCCAGAAAGGATATGCTGATCGCATTGTGAAGCGGTTCGGCATGGGCGAAGGGAAGAAGTGCTCTACTCCACTGGAACCTGGGCTGAAGCTTCGATGAGATGTGGTAAGGGTTCTTCATGATCCCTTGGTGTTCAGGGCTCTTGTTGGGAGCTTGATTTACCTGATGATTACAAGGCCGGACATTGCTTATGTTGTTGGCCGAGTAAGTCAGTATATGGCTGAACCAAGGCAATCTCATCTAGTGGAGGCGAAGGGTATTCTGTACACCAAATAAGTATGTCAAGGTGACTTCTGACATGGGACTCCTCTATGGAAGGGACTCGGAGTTTGCGTTGCTTGGGTACACAGATATATGCTGACTATGGCGGTGATTCGATTGATCGGAGGTCCACTTCAGGTTTATGTGTTCACGTGCGGTTCAGCTAGCATCTCGTGGTGTAGCAAGAAGCAGGACTCGGTGTCGGTTTCAACCACGGAGGCGGATATAAGACTTCGGCCTTGGCTGCTCGGGAAGTCGTTGGTTGAGGAGGCTTATAGAGGATGTTCATCAATAAAGAAGTGCAAGGGCCTTGTTGTGTACTTTACTCCGATATATATAAATGTGGGGTGACAATGAGAGTGCTCTCAAACTGGTTAACAATCCAGTGTGTCATGGTGTGGGGCCCCGCCAGGACCAAGCATATAGAGATTGATCACCATTTAATCAGGGAGAAGGTGTTGGAAGGATCTCTGCAGGAGGGGGGAAAGGTCGGGCATGTTCGGAGTGAAGATAATCTTGCTGACATCTTCACGGGGGGGGGGGGGGGGGGGGGGAAGCCAATGTCGAAGGGGCCCTTTGAGCGCTGGCGCAGCTTGCTGGGCTTGGTCTCCACTTCCCACTTCAAGGGGGAGTGTTGAAATTTGTGAAGTGGAAGTGGTTGACGGGACAGCCGGGCGGCCTGGGCGGACAGCATTGGCTGACTAGGCGGACTGGGCGGACTGTGATGTGCGGCCTGGTGGAAGGTCTAGTGAAACGCGGCTGTCTTCTGAGCGGGTTGTTTGCATGAAGTCCGCAGACTATGCGGTCTGGTATCTGCGGATAAGCGTTGGCTGATTGGTTTTAGCCAAGGAGCGGCCTGAGCGGATAGAGTCTTGCGGACTGGTGCTTTGCTCAGTGGCCGCGGTGCAAGCTTGTGCTGATAGGAGGTTTAGCTCTTGTCCGCGGTGTGGGCTATTGCGGACTGGGCTTAGAGCTTGGCTGAGGCCTTGTCGAGCTCTGGTGGTACAGCAGGTGATTTGCTGTGGAGGTCATTGGCGGACTAGTTTTGGAGTCCGGGAGATGGTTGCTGCGTTGGGCAGGAGTGAGAGGAGCTTGCGGACTGCTGGCGGTCTGTGCTTTGGTGTTTGGCGGACGGAGGTTTATGTACGCCATGCTCGCATTGGCTTTTGATGGTTTTGGACTTGGTCATACTCTGTTCCAAGACCATGGTGTCCGCCGAATCCGCCAAGTCCGCTGTGACCGGGCGGACTGTTTCTATCTGCCTTTGGTCGTGGACTTGTGGCGGATTGAGGCTTGAGTCTTGCAGACTGCCTCGGGTTGTGCGGACAGCCATTGAAGGGGGTTGCTGTCCTGCAGTGGTCAGAAGCTTTGCGGGCTGATGCCTTATCCGCATAGCTTGGGCGGACTGAAGAGGGTTCGCCAATGTTGCCTTGCTCCTGACGGTTTTCCTTGGTATCCGGCTAAGTCCTTGCAGACTCGGCGGACGGTGTTTTGCTATCGCGCGGGCTAGGGCGGTGTCGATATCCCTAGGACGCTGACCACAATCCTCACCTCACCTATAAATAGGACCCCCTGGCACATCTACAGTAACTTGAGTGAACAGTAAGTTGGGTTGGGCAAGGAGCTGCGGTCTCAGTTTGTCTGTCCGCGCGGATTGATTCAGGGCTGACGGTTTGCTGTGTGCAGGTCGCGCGGATAGCTTCAAGGAGCCAGGAGTTTGGCTTTGACTTCGGTCAAGTACTTGGAAGTTGTGCGATCTCTGCGGATTCAGCAGGAGGTCGCTCTGCGGCTTGTCAACTCTGTTTCAACTTTGCCAGCTTCAATAACCTGTCCGTCGGCTTCAGGCGGGTAGGGGGTGTTCCTCAGTTCAGCTTTAGCAGGAGACGAATAACGGTGTGTCCGCGCGGCCTCGCGGCTTCGGCGGACTCCGTGGCTATTCGGCGGATTGCAGCTTAGTTCGGGCGATCTCAGCGGACTCGGCGACCTCGGCGGTCTCGGCGGACTCCGGTGCTGTCCGCCCGGCCTGGTTTTTGGTGCTTTCTGTTTACAGCTGTTATACTAGCGAAATCATGTCTTGCTATGTATGCCTCGTGTTGTAAAGAAGTGAATGTGTAATAGATCTGCTTGTGCTTCCATTGTTTGTTGGGATTAACCTTTGTTCCATGGTTTTCGCTGGTTCAACGTGAGAACTGGGTAGTGCTGAAGATATTAATTTGTCGTTTGAGCTACCTTGCTGACCACATTGAGAAAATTTTAACAAAGATTACCTTCTCGAGGATGGATATGCTGGATCACGAGGATCCCTTTTGCGCGCGCTGGTGGTCCAGGCCACGGTCAAAAATTTTGCCGTCTCTCGGATCCTCATTGATAATGGGAGCTCGGTCAACGTCGTCTTCAAGAAGGCGTTCGATGCGATGAAGGTGGAGGCCAGAGGGTGTTGGCCTCAGATGGGCCTCTGTTCAGATTCTCTGGGGAAAGGAAGGAGATGGAAGGTGGAGTGAGACTCTATGTTACTCTAGGGGCAGTCTAGAAACTGCAGGTTTGTCATTGTGGATGCTCCTAACAATTATAATGCCTTATTCAGACAGCCCCTCATCAGCATCTTCCGTTGTGTGTCATCCTCCTTCCACCAGTGCTTGAAGTTCAATGCTGAAGGCATTCAAGTCCAGGTTTGCGGAGACCCCAAGGTAGCGAGAGAGTACTACGTCACGACGGTCAACACCATATCCTGGAAGGAGGGAGCCGAGGATATGAAAAGGAGGATGGTGGTAGTGTCCAGGTAGGAGGCTGGAGAGCAAGCAGAGGAGATGGAGGCGGAGGAGAAAGAGGTCTGCAACCATGTGAAGGTGGAGGAGGAGGTGCTGGAGGAGTAGGACGAGGTGATAGCCGTGGAGGAGGCCGAGGACGAGGAGGCTCATGTCCCAGACAAGAGGGCTGCTGGCGAGTGGGAGGAGTAATCCCGGCTGGAGGCAACAAAAGAGGTGGTGGAGGTGGAGTTTCTCACTCGGGAAGGCAGGGTGGAGAAGGTGCGGATCAGCGGGGGGCTGAGTACAGAGAACCACGGGAGGATGCTAGAGTGCATCCAGAAGAACGTGGATGTCTTCGCATGGAGCGCGATAAAGATGCCAGGGATCGATGCGGACGCCTGCCACCGCCTCAACCAGGATCCTGAGACCCTCCCTATCCGGCAGAAGAGGTCTACTGCAAACAAGCTGGACGAACCTATCCGGAAGGAGGTGGGTATGCTCCTCAAGGCCAAATTCGTTTCAAAGATCCAGTATCATGGTTGGGTCTCCAATGTTGTAATGGTTAAAAAAAGAGATGGCCGCTGGAGGATGTGTGTAGATTTTTCTCTTTTGAAGAAATCATGCCCTAAAAATTGTCAACTCCGCGTTAACATAACGCTCTTATGTCATTATGACGTCACCAAGATAATTAAAATAATTGACGGAAAAACATGGGCATTACAGGAAGAACCAAGCAATGTCGAGGAGTCGACTTGCAGTAACATCAGAAAATGTAAAGATTCAATCCGGACATCGGAGAACGTAATGATTCAATCTGATTGCGTGTCCTTGCCGAGCTATGAGCCAATTGTCAGGGAATGTTAAGATTCGATCAAGATGTCGGAGAATATAACGATTCAATCCAACTGTGACCAAGCTTTGTTAGAAATTGATTGTCAGAGAGTGTAATGATTCAATCCAGGTGTCGGAGAATATGGGGATTCGTTCCAACAGCGCGGCCTAGCTTGGTCATGAGTTTTTGAGACAAGAATGAGGAAAGCACATTGTAATATAGTTTATTTGAAGATAGTTTGCACGAGTCGTGGCCTGCGGCTTTTACATTACAAGGAATTAATAGACAACACAAAACAAGAAATGCAATAAAAGGAAATAATAAATAATAAATAAGAAAGTAAGGATAAAGTGGTGTTGATTCTGCGAGCGGGGAAGGGCCTTCTTGCTTCAAAGAGCGCCTCTTAGTGACATAGTTGTCTGGTTGTGTAAATTAAGGTCGTCGACGTCGCAACTTCTAGCTGAGTCTGCTTCAAGTAGCAGGTGCAGGCTGTCTCCTGGTTTCCCCGAATGACCTTTATACCTCCGACTGTCGGGAACTTCATTGATAGGTGTGTAATTGACGGGATTTCTCCGAAGATAGACTAGACGGGTCTTCCAAAGATGGCATTGTAGGGTGAGCTCAAATCAATGACTACGAACTGAATGTCATGGGTGGCTTGCCTCGGGAATTTACCAATTGTGATTGGTAAGATGATCGTTCCTTGGATGAGAACTGGGTGGTTACCAAAGCCGTAAACAGGTCCCTTCACGGGACTGAAGTGTTGCTTGGTGAGGTTCATACTGTAGAGAGTAGAGAGGAACAAGACGTCAATGGAGCCTTCGTTGTCAACAAGAATTCTTTTGACGTTAAAACATCGATCTCTGATTCCTGTGCTGATAACAAGCGGGTTCTGATGCGATGTTCGTACCCCCTTGAGGTCTTCCTCACCGAATGAGATGATGGTATTTTGCTTGAACTACTTATCCTTATAAGTTCTTTCAGACACTTCAACTACAAATATTTGGATAGAGAGGTCCAGGTATTCGACAATAGTCTTGATGTTACCGACCATTTGTCTTCCGTCAGCAGCCCCCTGCGGCACATCCTGCCACTCTCTCACTTTCCTAGGGGGTACTTGCTGATCCGGCGCATGCCCTTGCGGAAATCTTCAAAAGAGAACTTGACAAACATGAGTTCAATCTCGTTTTTCAGCTCGAAGCATTCTTCGATTGTGTGGCGAATCGCACGGTGAAACTCGCAGTATTTTGACTGTTTGCTCCGTGGATTTTATGGTCGTTGTAATAACCCCATCCGTTCATATGGTATATTCTAGAAGGTCCGTCCGGGGCCCCACAGTATATATCACAAAACAGACGGTGAAGGTACAGGATGATACCAGAGTAGCGCATCGCACCTATCACAAAGCATTCTAGCGGAAGCCTATCCTACAACTTGAACTCCTCATGAATGTCCAAATCTAAAACTCCATATTTTATACGATATAGGAATGTCTTACAACAAGTAAAAAGAGTTGGCCTTATGGCCTTACAAGACTTGCAAACAGTGGCCTAAACAGATTGACGCGCAGGCCGGCCACAATACACGAACACACACAACATTTCCAAATCGCCTTCGAGGGCTAGCAGTAGTAGCAGCAATAGCAGCATGAACATCAGCCTTTACGCGTCCCGCTTGGCTCTCCAGCACCTGTACAGGAACAATCCACCCAACGGTGGTAAACAAAAGCAACGGTCAGCGTTCAGCTGACCAAATTATAACGACCCTACCCCTTTTCTCGGGGCAGCGGTGTTCTTCCCTGCAGGCATATCATATCACAGTATGGCAATATATCTCATCAAAATGTGCTTTCCCGCACACAAGCCATCACAACTGTTCGTCACCCGGCCCAACGGTCCGTGCACTCAGGGCACATTCTTGGTGTTCTGGCAAAGCTCTTGCCCACCACCGTATCAGGGTCACCACCCAACGGTAAATCTCTTGAGCATTTAATGCATGGCATGTAGCCGGAGTTTTATAGTCTTCCTACACTGGGATGGACCGTAGTCCCCCATTGTATCATGGCGCGCAGGCCGAAGACTCTTGCTATGCGCTCCAACAGACCGCACCTTTTGGTCACACGTCAGACGGACATAGCGCAGGTCGGATCCTCCACCCCCCGTTGCCCAAATCGCCTTGCCTTCTCCGAGTACAGCGTACTCATGGCTATATCAAAGGCGCGGGTCGGTCTCACCAATCCTGTTCTTAGCATTCAAGCCTGGGTATTTCTCGATACCCATTTCCTTAGCACAACATCGGGTCTTTCCTGGGCCTCCCAGTACTTCCTGTGACTCTCTTCACAGGTGGACACAACAAAATCACAAATGTTAGGGTTCTTTCCTGGCTACCATGCCAGTACTTTCTGTTACTCGCTTCACAGGTGGACACCCTACGACATCAAGCATCACAAAGGGCCTTTCCTGGTCACACCAGTACTTCCTGTGCCTCATTCACAGGTTGGACCCAAAAACATAACATGTCTATTTTTCCTGGGCTACCACTCCAGTACTTCCTGCTACTCCTTTTCGCAGGCATAACCCGTTGACTCCTTAAACTACATGTTTATCACGGAGTCTTCTCCAGTTCGTATGCAACATCACCAATCCAGACCAACATGTTCAGATGGGCTTCGCACATCATGCCTATTCCGTACTCCATTTCCGGATCTATATGCCAACAAAGGGGATTTCATGAATCACCCAAAAGACTCCCAAAATCAGCCACCTCTTGGTGGGGGAATCACAACTATATGCCAAAAGGAAGCCTTCACATGGCTAGGAAGAAAAGTCATTACCCTTGACGACCGCTTCGGTGTCATGAACTCAAAGCTTGCTTGAAAGACTCGTAAGAGCGTTTCCTCCGCAACGCCGGCTTCGGATTTCTCGTTGGAAAACAACAACACCACCGGTGACCAACCCCCTTTCCTCCTCCTCCTTCTTCCTTTCTCTTTCTCTCTGTAAACTTGTAGAAAGATGAAGGCCAAAATACACTATGAGAAATCCTTTCTCATTCACGGCCTTAAGGAAAGCTGGAGGCCTTTCAGCCTTTGGATCCAGGCTGAAGGAATGGACGACCACGATTTTTCCAAAAACACTGATTTTGACCTGACACGGCCTGTGACACGCCCGTGTCCCAGGCCGTATGCCTCAAGCGGTGGTCAACCAACCTATCCAGACCAGTGACACGCCCATGGGACACGCCCGTGTCATGAGCCGTGTCACTCAACACGCCTTCAGACACGCCCGTGTCTGTGGCCGTGTGCATTGGCGAAAATAATCCCAAAACATCCCGAGACTTCACACGGCCTGTGACACGCCCGTGTCCTAGGCCGTGTGCCCAGATACGGCACGAAGACACGCCCTGTCGAAACTTTTCATCGGGCTGAGTTCGTCGACCCGATTTGACACGCCCTGTGACACGCCCGTGTCATAGGCCGTGTGCAACTTCTCGACACTCGACGCCTACATCTCGACACTCGATGATCTCGACACTCGACGATCTCGACATCTCGACACTCGACGACACGGCCTGGGACACGTCCGTGTCTTGGGCCGTGTGCCCCCTCTCGACACATCGTCGAGCGAAAAAACGTCGACACCCAGGCCGATCGTCAACACGGCCTTGACACGCCCTGCGACACGCCCGTGTCGCAGGCTGTGTCCGCTGTTCGACGACCGTCGACTCCAAATTTCGTCGACTTCGCGGCCAACTCGTCGACCCCAGCTTGACACGCCCTGGGACACGCCTGTGTCCCAGGCCGTGTCACCCAAAAATTTCATGTTTGAGAAATTTGGGCTGTTACAATCCTCCCCTCCTACAAGAAATTTCGTCCTCGAAATTCAGACACAGGAAGGCAATCAGTAACCAGCAAGAAAAATGTTACAACATGCAAAATTTTATGTTACAACATCCTCTCTACAGATTACAAAAACAGCTCGGGGAATTCTTCTCACATGGTTTGCTCTCGCTCCCATGTCAATTCTTCACGACAGCAGTTGTCCCACCGGACTTTTACCATGCCGACCGTCTTATTCCTCAACTATTTCTCGGCTCGATCTTCGATCTGAATGGGTCGAACTCTCGTTGTTAGCTCATACTCCATCGGCACACGATCATCCACGATCACTTGAGCTGGATACTTCACGGCCTTCCGAAGCACCGAGATATGAAATACATCATGTAATCAACCCAAGTCTGCTGACAGAGCTAGCCGATAAGCCGCTTCGCCAACTCGCTCAACCACTTCAAAAGGACCCAAATATCTTGGACTCAACTTTTTCAATCGTCGAATCCGGGAGACACCTTTGAATGGCTTGATCTTCAAGTAAACCTAATCGTCAACCGCAAATTTCACGTTCCGGTGCTTGGCGTTGTAGTACTTAGCTTGTCGATCTTGAGCAATAAGCAATCTCTCTCGAATTGTCTGTATGGTTGAGTTTGCTTCATCAACCTCATTTGGTTTAAAAATCCGAGCTTCGCCCGCTTCTACCCAAGCCAAGGGAGTACGACACTTCCTTCCATATAGAGCTTCATATGGTGCCATCCCAATGCTCGTCTGGTAGCTGTTATTATATGCAAACTCTACCATATAGAGATGATCTTCCCATCTCTTTCCGAAGTCAAGGGCGCACATTCGGAGCATGTCCTCCATTGTTCTGTTGGTACGTTCAGTTTGGCCATCCGTTTGGGGATGAAAGGCCGTACTGAAAGTCAACTTCGTGCCCAACAGTCGGTGAACTAGCCTCCAATCATTTGACGTGAATCGCCCATCTTGATCACTTACGATGCTCCGAGGAACACCGTGAAGCCGCACAATCTGGTCAACATATAACTTTGCCAAACTTTCAACTGAATCCTCTCGCCTGTTCGGGAGAAAATGTGTCACTTTCGTTAGCCGGTCAACAATCACCCAAATGGAATCATTTCCTCGCTGCGATCTCGGCAACCCGTGTATAAAATCCATGGAAATATCATCAAATTTCCACTCTGGGATCAGCAGTGACTTCAAATAACCGCCCGGCTTTTGGCATTCCGCCTTCACCATCGCACATGTTTGACATTTAGAGACATAAAGGGCAACATCTTTCTTGAGCCCTTGCCATCAGAATTGCTTCTTCATATCGTTGAACATCTTCGTGCTCCCGGGGTGAATGTAATACTTTGTATAATGTGCTTCATACATCAGTTCTTCCCTCAATTTCCCCACATTCGGGACGCACAAACGACCCTCCTTTCGCAAAAGACCGTCATTCCAGGTGAATGTGCCCTCTGGCCCTTCATTCACATAGCGTAAGAGATCTTCATCCAACTCCGTTGCCCGTCGAACTCGGTCTGCAAGGTCACATTGCACCTCAGTCCAGTTCAAACATGCAGTGGCAGTGGAATTATTGTCAACACAATAAATCTCTAACGCCTCCAGCTCCTGGATAAGACGTTCATCATGCCTTTGTAACCAATTTGCTCTAGCCGGAACCCGCCTACTCAAGGCATCTGCGACCACATTCCCCTTCCCGGGCGTATAGTGAATCTCGAAAGTGTAGTCCCCAAGGAACTCCAACCACCTTCGTTGTCGCATATTCAAGTCATTCTGCTCCAATAGGTACTTTAGGCTCTTGTGATCTGTATAGATCTCCACCTTCACTCCATAAAGGTAGTGTCGCCACAACTTAAGTGCAAAAATCACCGCCGCTAGTTCCAAATCATGGACGGGATAATTTCGCTCGTGCACCTTCAGCTAGCGTGAGCCATAAGCAATAACCTTTCCGTTCTGCAGAAGAATGCAACCTAAGCCGCTCCCTGAGGCATCACTATAAATCACAAATCCATCGGTTCCACATGGCGAAGACAACACCGGCGCCGTGGTCAACCGAATCTTCAGCTCTTCAAAATCTCGTGCGCACTATGGCGTCCAAACGAACTTCTGATCTTTTTGCGTCAGTGTGGTTAGCGGCAAAGCGATCCGTGAGAAGTTTTCCACAAATCTTCTATAGTAGCCCGCAAGTCCAAGGAAACTCCTGACCTCGGCCACGGAAGAGAACATTGGCCACTCCTGTATGGCCCTTATCTTTGCTGGATCCACTACAATGCCCGCTCCACTCACCACATGGCCCAGAAATGCACCGACGATAGCCAAAACTCGCACTTCGAGAACTTGGCATAGAGCTGATTTTGCCTCAACGTGTTCAACACCAACCGCAAGTGAATCTCATGCTCAGCTTTGGACTTCGAGTACACCAAGATGTCATCAATGAACACAATCACAAACAGATCCAGGTACTCGCGAAAAATACAGTGCATCAAATTCATAAACACCGAGGGCGCATTGCACAGTCTAAATGGCATGACTGTGAACTCATAGTGCCCGTAACGCGTTCCAAATGCGGTTTTGGGAATGTCACCTTACCGAATTCTCAACTAGTAATAACCAGACTTCAGGTCCAACTTCGAATAGACGGTCGAGCCCACCAGCTGATCGAACAACTCATCAATCCTGGGTATCAGATACTTATTCTTCTCGGTCAGCTTATTCAGTTCACGGTAATCGATACACAACCGCAACCCACCATCTTTCTTCTTTACAAAAAGCACAGTCGCGCTCCAAGGTGACATACTTGGGCGTATATACCCTTGCTCTAGCATTTCTTGCAGTTGAACCTTCAATTCAGCCATCTCTTTCGGCGCAACGCGATATGGCGAGCGGGCCACAGGTTTTGCACCTGGCACCAACTCGATCGTGAAGTCAATCTCCCACTGGGGTGGTAGCCCAGGGAGATCCGTGGGAAACACATCTGTAAATTCTGCCACAATCGGAACCTCACTCACATGGGCCTTAGGCTCAATAGCCTGAATCAGTGCAAAGTAACACTCCGC
Organism: Platanthera guangdongensis; assembly: GCA_039583875.1. Lineage (NCBI taxonomy): Eukaryota > Viridiplantae > Streptophyta > Magnoliopsida > Asparagales > Orchidaceae > Platanthera > Platanthera guangdongensis. Next base: position 156,389,445 of record CM077161.1, on the reverse strand, counting down.
ACCCTGCCGAACAGCTTTGACTACCTGGAGTGCAGACATCAATGTCCTGCCCACTCCTCGCATACCCGCGAACTTTGTCTCTTGTTCGGTATTCTGGCCCAACGTGATTTCTTTGGACTGAAAATCAATCATGGCATGCTGCTCCGCAAGCCAATCCATCCCAAAAATCACGTCGAATTCTGATATTGGCAAAACAAATGCAGTTAAACTGAAATCCCGACTTCCTAACAGAACCGCCACATCGTAAGCTTGATCCGCAAGCATCCAACAACCATTCGGCAACACGACTCTGACGTTATCTGTCTTTGCACGACTGGGTCTCCCAAGCCGCGTTATAAATACGCTAGACAGAAAAGAATGCGATGCACCCGTATCAAACAGTGCTCGCACTAGTGAGTCCCGAATCATCACAAAGCCTGTGACAATCATGTCACACACACAAACCGCAAACATAGGGGGACTAAGCAAAGCATACAAACAATCACATATGCAAAACTAAACTCATACCTGTGACCACGTCACTCTACTTGATGGCCTCCTGCAGGCCAAGATTGTAGACCCGGGGTTGCGCCTGCGAGGCAGAGGAATCCACCACCGCCTTTCCTTTTTCCGCATAAGATGCTCCCGCCTTCTTTTCACTCTTTGGCGACATCTGACAATCCCGCGCAATATGCCCCATCCGGCCACAATTGAAGCAGATACGAGTATCTGGCTTGGAGGTAGCCCCTGACGTTGCTCCCGTTGCAACTGATGAAGGAGCTTGTCCACTAGGCTTGGACTTCTTGCCCCATCTCTTTTTATAAAATGGTTTCCCAGATCGGGGCGCATTCCACTCCGGTTGCGTCACAGCCAATGCCCTCTTCCCCTGCACCCTTTTCATATCCTTTTCCAACGCGCTCGCAGTGTCCACCAATACTTGGAAACCTTGGTTCACCGAACTTGACACAAGGAACCTCAACTCGTCCCTCAGTCCTTCATAGAACCGATTGGTCTTCCTCTGCTCATCAGCAAATATAGAACTCGCATACCGCCCCAAGCGAGTAAATTCATGCAGGTATGCGTCAACACTGCCATCGCCTTGTGTTAACCTTTGGAATTCATTTTCCATGGCTATTCGTTGAGCCGCAGGAAGGTGCTTCGCTAGGAAAAGTCGGGAGAATTCTTTCATGGATACTTGAGTTAAAGGACGACCCACCAAGTGATGCAACTCCATCTCATCCCACCACAATCGAGCTTCTCCTTCAAGCAAGAAGGTAACTAAGGTAACTTTCTGATGCTCCGCCGTTCCAATCGCCGTCATCACTCGTTTGACGCGCGATAGCCAATCCACAGCCTGCGTCGGAGTTCTCGATCCCGAGAACGTAGGCGGATGGAAACTCATAAACCGCGTTAGTTGCTTCTCAGCCGCTCGAGGAGCCACATCCACTACAGGTTCAGGCCTTGTCGCCACCTGTTCTGGCCGCACAGCCGATTGTTCCTGCCTAAGTGGCTGGCCTTGGATCATGGTAAATAAAGCCTCCGCAACTAAACGCACATGTTCCACATACATTGGAGGTGTAGGCACCGCGGCTGGTGTCGTACTTTCATCAGAATGCTGGGGCTCAAACGGCCCAGCCCCACTTCGTGTCACCTAAAAGGTGGACATGACACACACATTAGCGATCGTACCCAAGCAAACAACACAAAATAAGAACACACAGGTTCCTCAAACACACCAATATGCATTCCTATCATGGACATTCAGGAGTTCATTCATAGACTTTGGTTTGCACAAAGACGTGCTCGCCACCCCACAAAAGAAGTCGACCACGACTTCGAGCGGGAAAGACCAAAACAACCGATACCAAAAATATAACAACCTCATCCGTTCATATGATATATTCTAGAAGGTCCGGCTGGGGCCCCACAGTATATATCACAAAACAGACGGTGAAGGTACAAGATGATACCAGAGTAGCGCATCGCACCTATCACAAAGCATTCTAGCGGAAGCCTATCCTACAACTTGAACTCCTCATGAATGTCCAAATATAAAACTCCACATTTTATACGATATAGGAATGTCTTACAACAAGTAAAAAGAGTTGGCCTTATGGCCTTACAAGGCTTGCAAACAGTGGCCTAAACAGATTGGCGCGCAGGCCGACCACAATACACGAACACACACAACATTTCCAAATAGCCTTCGAGGGCTAGCAGCAGTAGCAGCAACAACAGCATGAACATCAGCCTTTACGCGTCCCGCTTGGCTCTCCAGCACCTGTAAAGGGACAATCCACCCAATGGTGGTAAACAAAAGCAACGGTCAGCGTTCAGCTGACCAAATTATAACGACTCTACCCCTTTTCTCGGGGCAGCGGTATTCTTCCCTGCAGGCATATCATATCACAGTGTGGCAATATATCTCATCAAAATGTGCTTTCCCGCACACAAGCCATCACAACCGTTCGCCACCCGGCCCAACGGTCCGTGCACTCAGGGCACATTCTTGGTGTTCTGGCAAAGCTCTTGCCCACCACCGTATCAGGGTCACCACCCAACGGTAAATCTCTTGAGCATTTACTCCATGGCTTGTAGGCGGAGTTTTATAGTCTTCCTACACCGGGATGGCCCGTAGCCCCCCATTGTGTCATGGCGCGCAGGCCGAAGACTCTTGCTATGCGATCCAACAGACCGCACCTTTTGGTCACACGTCGGACGGACATAGCGCAGGTCGGATCCTCCACCCTCCGTTGCTCAAATCGCCTTGCCTTCTCCGAGTACAGCGTACTCATGGCTATATCAAAGGCGCGGGTCGGTCTCACCAATCCTGTTCTTGGCATTCAAGCCTGGGTATTTCTCGATACCCATTTCCTTAGCACAACAGCGGGTCTTTCCTGGGCCTCCCAGTACTTCCTGTGACTCTCTTCACAGGTGGACACCGCAAAATCACAAATTTCAAGGGTCTTTCCTGGCTACCATGCCAGTACTTCCTGTTACTCGTTTCACAGGTGGACACCCTACGACATCAAGCATCATAAAGGGCCTTTCCTGGTCACACCAGTACTTCCTGTGCCTCATTCACAGGTTGGACCCAAAAACATAACATGGCTATTTTTCCTGGGCTACCACTCCAGTACTTCCTGCTACTCCTTTTCGCAGGCATAACTCGTTGACTCCTTAAACTACACGTTTATCACGGAGTCTTCTCCGGTTCGTATGCAACATCACCAATCCAGACCAACCTGTCCAGATGGGCTTCACACAGCATGCCTATTATTCCGTACTCCATTTCCGGATCTATATGCCAACAAAGGGGATTTCATGAATCACCCAAAAGACTCCCAAAATCAGCCACCTCTTGGTGGGGGGAATCACAACTATATGCCAAAAGGAAGCTTTCACATGGCTAGGAAAAAAGTCGTTACCCTTGACGACCGCTTCGGTGCCATGAACTCAAAGCTTGCTTGAAAGACTCGTAAGAGCGTTTCCTCCGCAACGCCGACTTCGGATTTCTCGTCGGAAAACTACAGCACCACCGGTGACCAGCCCCCTTTCCTCCTCCTCCTTCTTCCTCTCTCTTTCTCTCTCTAAACTTGTAGAAAGATGAAGGCCAAAATACACTATGAGAAATCCTTTCTCATTCACGGCCTTAAGGAAAGCTGGAGGCCTTTCAGCCTTTGGATCCAGGCTGAAGGAAGAACGGCCATGATTTTGCCAAAAACACTGATTTTGACCTGACACAGCCTGTGACACGCCCGTGTCCCAGACCGTGTGCCTCAAGCGGTGGTCAACCGACCTATCCATACCAGTGACACGCCCATGGGACACGCCCGTGTCATGGGCCGTGTCACCCAACACGCCTTCAGACACGCCAGTGTCTGTGGCCGTGTGCATTGGCGAAAATAATCCCAAAACATCCCGAGACTTCACACGGCCTGTGACACGCCCGTGTCCCAGGCCGTGTGCCCAGACACGGCACGAAGACACGCCCTGTCAAAACTTTTCATCGGGCTGAGTTCGTCGACCTGATTTGACACGCCCTGTGACACGCCCGTGTCACAGGCCGTGTGCTACTTCTCGACACTCGACACCTACATCTCGACACTCGACGATCTCGACACTCGACGATCTCGACATCTCGTCACTCGACGACACGGCCTGGGACACGCCCGTGTCCTGGGCCGTGTGCCCCCTCTCGACACATCGTCGAGCGAAAAAACGTCGACACCCAGGCCGATCGTCGACACGCCCTCGACACGCCCTGCGACACGCCCGTATCGCAGGCCGTGTCCGCTGTTCGACGACCGTCGACTCCAAATTTCGTCGACTTCGCGGCAAACTCGTCGACCCCAGCTTGACACGCCCTGGGACACGCTCGTGTCCCAGGCCGTGTCACCCAAAAATTTCCTGTTTGAGAAATTTGGGCTGTTACAGTCGTACTCTTGGTCCCTGGAGTTCCGTACTATCTTTAATTGTGTAGAGTACATTAGTCCAGGAGGTGTTCAACGGAGTGTACATTTGAGGCGGGCGTTGGCTCCGGTCTCTCTAAGGTTCGAGGTGATGCTCTCCATTTTAGAATTCTTCTCTGTGTCGTTCTTCAGGCCTCCTAGGGGTCTCCTCTTGGGCCCTATTCCTCTTTTGTATACTCTCGAACTGTTGGTGGTGCGCTTCAAAAGCCTCGTCAGCTACTATCTGGGCCTCAACCGATGAACAAGATCAGGATAGCCAGGCACTGTCTCCCTCATGAGTGTTGAATAGAAACTGTTAGGGCAAAAGCCCTCGAGGAAAACACCCCTTAGCAATTCAGGGTCGACCCTCGAAATTTGTCGTGCCTCGGTTGTGAATCAGTAGGAAAAAATCCTTGAGAGTCTCTCCTTCATTCTGACGAATCCTAGACAGATGTGAGGGATCTCAAATTTTTCTCCGGTTGGCGACGAACTACTCCATGAATTGGCGTGCGATCTTTGCAAAGTTAACGGTGGTTCCTTCTTGCAAAGATTAGAGCCAGGTACAAGATTACCCCTTTACTATTGTTGGGAATACCTAGAAAAGCAATTGATCTGGAGTGTTGTAAATTCTCATAATGGTGGTAAAATGGTTGATATGTTCGAGCAGATCCTCTATTTCGTCGAATGTAATGTTGGGAAGCTTGAAGTCATGCGGGATCAGATGAGCTAAAACTTGGGCGGAGAGCGAGAGTCTTGTTGTAGAGGATGGCTTGTGAAAACATCTCGGCGCCCAAAATGCCCGCACTCTTGAGCAATCATCTCGCATATCTCTTCGCGGGTGAGTCTTTCGCCAAGAGGCGCATGTGCCACTTCTTCTGCATGACAACAACAACCACCCCCAGCACCCTGATAGAAAGGCGTGTGGAGCTGGCAGCGTCCGAGAATTCTTCAGATATATCGTCTGAGTGGGGAACTTGCGATGGCGGAGCGTGTAACCGAGCCGGAGGCGGGGGATCTACTGGCACAGGAGGTTGAGGAGGAGCTGGATGTGCTCCTTGATTTTTGAGTAGAATGAGCATCTCGACTTGCTGCTCCTCCACTTATCACATGTGTCCTTTCAAGGCAGTTACAGGCACGAGAATGGCTTATGCATCAAGATTTGCGTTGATGATTGAATGAGAGAGAGCCGACTCAATGCGTCCTCCGGGAATCGATCCTTCAGTGGTTCAGGCACTTCTTCTTGCCATTGAAGTTAGTCACGAGTACCACTGCGCAAAGGGTGTTGTCTTCTGAGGATGTTGGGAACTTGCTTCCTACAGACTGCGCCAAATTATTGCTATCTAGCTCGGCGCTCCTAAACCGGTCTAGATGTGTCCTTCTTAGCCCGGGAGTATTCAAGCATGCAATCAGTCACAGAGTAAGAAAACAAGTGCACAAGGTGATTTTTACGTGAAAAAAACCCTCAATCGAGTAAAAACCCACATGGCTGGATCTATGCCTGTCAAACTCCACTATCAGCTCTGCATTGCAACTCACCTGTAGAATCAATGGCCATAGGCCGCTCCTCATTACGCTTTGGAGATGAGAGGGAGTTTTGGGCACTCGGTGGGCAACAGGCTGCTCCACGCGACATTCTTCTTTCACTGCTTTCTTGCGGTGGCAGGCGCTCTTGGCGTCGTGCTGGAGTAGAACGTGGTCGTGGAACGCGCGAAATGATGTTGGAGCAGGCTTGCTGGGTGCTATGCTGGATTGGAGTCTTCTTCTGTCCGGAGGCGGAATTTCCTATTCGCATCTCTCTTGTGGACTGAGACGAATTTCCGGTGGAGCAGAGGTGGCTCGTACGAGGATTCCGGCAGAGTTCTGGCCTGAGGAAGAAGAAACCAAAGAAAAGAAAATTAGAAATGAGGAGGTCCGGGGGCCCATTTATAGCCTCCAGGAAGTGGTTAAGATAGTTATGTGGCTATCCGCACACCGTAACTACCCAAAATAAAGGGCGCATACCATGAAATACGTAGTTTGGAGCGCATATTATTCTCATATTATTTTTACTAAATGCAGTTCCTCGATAAAGCCACGGCTCCCCCGCAACCGAAGGTGGTTACGCTGGTGGTTACTCGCGCAACGACCGATCCTGATTGCGGGAGATTGATTGGACGTCGGGGAGAAGGTGCGGCAACGAGGATGGCGGAGGCGCCGCTAAAGGAGAGGGGGCGGCCGGCCCTAGCGGGGGGGGGGGGGGGGGTGGGCAAAGACGGTCATCGACTAGATACAGTCCCGCTTGGCCGTAGGGGCGGAGCCTCGTGTCGGGTTCGCCCGCCGGGGGTGTTCGAAACACGTCGTCGCCAGCCGGGTACTGTTGCGCTTGGCCGTAGGGGCGAACATTATCCCACCCATGACTTTTTCTCGCGCGACATTATCGCCGGCAGAGTACTGTCCCGCTTGGTGGTAGATCTCACCCCTATGACGAATCGCGACAGTACCACAACTGTGATAGTACACTGGGGGCCTCGGTGTCCCGTGCGACATTATCCCGATCATGACATTTTCCTGACGCGATGGCAGTCCCCCGCTCGCAAACCCCTAACTATTGTAGTTCGCTTGTTGCTCATTTTTGTGTTGTGCACATAATTTTGTGAGGGACATGAAGAACACAAAGACAGAAAACTGTTTATATGAGCGAACTTTTATAAAAATAGAAGAAAAAAATAATAAAAAAAAATCATAAATTAGAAAACTGAATTTTTTTTTAATAATGATGGTTAAAATCGAAAAGTGAATGTTTAAGCAAATATGTTTTCTCTTTTTAATTTAATTATATATATATATATATATATATATATATATATATATATATATATATATATATATATATATATATATATATATATATATATATTATTTATATAATTCTGACATGTATTGTGAGAAAAGCATCTCAAGTTTTTTTAGACTTAAAAAAGCTTGAGCTTATATATGTTATTTCGTGTGTGTGTCTATATATATATATATATGTATATATATATATATATATATATATATATATAACTCAAGTTTTTTAAGTCTAAAAAACTTGAGCTGCTTCTCTCACAATACATGTTAGAATTAGGTAAATAATATATGCATTTTGTAGTCAAAAACGAGATCTAAACTTTCATGTTGAACATTTTTTCAAAATTTGCACGGTTTGGCCGAAATCTCGCCCGAAAGATTGCTGACTCGAAATGAATATAATAATAATAAATTTCAAAATTCGAGCCAGCAACCTTTCGAGCCAAATTCCGGTTAAACCGTGAAAAGTTTGGAAAAATGTTCATCATGAAAGTTGTAGATCCCGTTCTTGGATATAAAATACATATATTATTTGTCTAATTCTGACATGTATTATTGGAGAAATAGCTCAAACATTTTTAAAAAAAAAAATTTAAGCTTATATATATATAATATATATATATATATATATATATATATATATATATATATATATATATATATATATATATATATATATATATATATATATATATATATATATATACGAGTGACAGGCACGGGCCTTCGGCCCGGGGAACATGTGTCTGGGTGCGACATATGTCGTGGGGGCGACATTTGTCGTGGGGGGCGACATTTGTCGTGGGGGCGACATTTGTCGTGGGGGCGACATTTGTCGTGGGCGCGACATTGGTCGTTGGCAGCGGCGCACGACAATGGTCGTGGGCGCGACATTTGTCGTTGGCGCGACAATGGTCGTGGGGGCGACATTGGTCGTGGGTGCGACATTGGTCGTGACAATGACATTTATTGTGACGGCGACAATTGTCGTGTGTGCGGCATTTGTCGTGGGTGCGACATTTGTGGTGGATGCGACATTTGTGGTGCATGCGACATTTGTGGGTGGCGCGACATTGATCATGGGTGCAACATTTGTGGTGGGAGCAACATTGCTCTTGGGAGTGGCAATTGTCGTGGGAGCGACATTTTTCGTGGGCAGTGACATATTTTCTGGGTGGCGACATTTTTGGTGGGAGGCGACATTTATCGTGGGCAACAATAACCATCTAAGATTGATTTTCAACTATAAATTGGTATCAACAAATGTTTGGTTATATAAAAAATGACATTGACGATGAAGTTTCTAAATTGAATAAAATTGTCGTATCTTCGTGCCTCTTTGTTACACCTATCCAAATTGCTTCTCAGGTTCAATATCTTTTTCTCTCTAAGCTGTAGAAAAAATAGAATTAAATTAAGAAGTCTAAAATAGAAAATCTTTAAATTCATTGATTTGTAGATGGTGAATTCAGAAATCTATAGATCAATAGATGAGAAACAAATTCTAATTTATTCCATCAAAATATTTTAAAAACTGCAATGAACAGAACTTTTCTCATGTGAGCATCCATATAGATATCCGAAGAATATATTATCAGTGGTCTAATGAAATACATCTGCGAGAAATCATCACAGTTGTGACATCCCATTGCCAAATTTTAGAACATTGATTGGTAGGAAGAACAAAACAAATATGGAGTCAAACATCTGTCAAAATATTCTCAGCAAACCTGAAGTATTATGCATTAATGGTATCGCCCAATTTTTTTTGTAGTTATAATTATTATGTATAATGAAATAATGATTCTACCCATTAATGTTTTGATATGGGCGTTCAATATGGTGCATACTTAGGTAATTTATACGGCGGATCCTTGCATTATTTACCAAAAATTAAAACAGCAGAAATGAAAATGGAAAACTCAGCTGAGAAATTAAAACATAATAGATGCTGAAAATTTTAAAAATAGCAGAGATGAGATAGTAAAAGCAGTGGGAATCATAGAAAGATTTTTTTTTTGATCAAATTACAATGCCATGAGATCCAATTTATTAATTGGAAATCCAAAAGATCTCTCTTATTGTCAATGAATTTACAGCTATCCTTTACTCAGGAAGGCGATACTTAGTTTAAAATGTACAAAATCCTAAATAATATTCAACCTTGCTCTTATCTAAGCAGGCTCAATTTTTTTCTCATGGCAGAGGCAGACTGCACCTATATTTAATTAAAATTCCCCATTGAGAAGAAAATCAAATCTATCATATTCATAAAACCATCAAGTTCAGACAAATTGTCATGAAGAAGAAAACCGCTCTAAAAGTAAAGTATAGCATAAGAATTTCGATTGGAAGGACCGAGTTGAAGCCGAATGAGGGTCCCGTGTTTTACTTCATCATCTGGCTTGTATCCAGAGGGATTCATCCTAGTGCCGGTGGCAGAATGTCGGCGGGCGGCAAGAAGTTGCACGCAGAAGTTAGGGGAGGGAGGGAGGTGGCCGCCTTTGGTCTAGGTTTTCTTGAAGAAGGGACTTGCGAGGGAGCGGAACTGTTCGGCTGAGCATGCTTGAGAGCAGAGATGAGGGGGATTGAGATATCTAGTTTGTACCCGCTGAGGGGCTATCAGGAAGCTCTTATCATCGAATGTCTTGACCAGGGAAACTGTGAGAGGGGGAATTCACGCGAGAGGGGTTATTTGCTACGAAAAGGGGAGAGCTTGGCAGCGGTGCGGAGCTTTTGATCGGTAGATATATATATATATATATATATATATATATATATAACATGTGTATATACATATATACATGTGTATATACATATATACATGTGTATATACATATATACATATCTATACATATATATATGTATATATATATATATACATCTATATATAAAACAATAGTGATATCTTGAAGCTCATCATGAATCTCATCTGAACCGTCCGATCTCCAGGAAATCATATCTGACCATTGAATCTATAAAGGGCGGCCTGCTAATATCCACATCTCCAGCAACTCGCACTGTTCATCCTCCAAAACTCTTGATACCCATCCCGCCCACTCCCGCCCCCTCACGGACTCACCCCCGCCGCCGCCGCCGGCCTGCCCGGCGCGCCCCGGCGGGTTCGCCGGAGGCCGGGGAACCCGCCGGTGGGCGCCGGGCAGGCCGCCGGCGGCGGCGGGGTTGAGCCATGAGGGGGCGGGATGGGTTTTTTTCTTTTTTTAATCTAATAATTAATTTAATAATTTATATGTTTTTATAATTAATAAAATTATTAAAATTCTTTAAATACTTTTATAATTAGGTTTCGCGCGCCGGGGGTGGGCGAAGCCTGCCTGGGGGTCAAGCGGGCGAAGCCCGCTTGATTGTGGGTGAAGCCCGTTCGAAGATGCTAGTGTATAATTAATAAAATTATTAAAATCCCTTTAAATACTTTTATAATTAGGTTTCGCGCGCCGGGGGGCGGGCGAAGCCCGCCTGGGGGTCAAGCGGGATATATATATATATATATATATAATATATATATATATATATATATATATATATATATATATAATATATATATAAAGTGACATTGCACAGGGGGCCCCGCGTGCCCCGCACGACGGTCCCGACCGGCAGCGGCGGGCTTCGCCCACCCCGCGGTGGCTACATTTGTCATGGGGCGGACGAAATTCGTCGTAGGCGGACGACATTCGTCGTGGCGGGCTTCGCCCACCCCGCGGTGGCTACAATTGTTCTCTATAAGGGATTAAAAACTCATAGTTAAATTGCATTAGGATTAAAAACTCATAGTTTGAGCCCCAAATAGGGGGAAAAAAGAGAATGGGAAGTTTTACCTTAGCTGAAGGGACACGAACTCTGCAGGTGAGATTGGAAAATGAGTCAAAGTTGGAGGAGGTTGAGCTGTCTCGCCCTGTGCAAAGGAAGAAAGCGGCGTGTTATTATACTCATAGACCTTAAGAAGATATTTTAAAATGAAATCTGAAATAGTGTTTATTTTTAAGCAGATGTTTGGGCTGAAAAAAATCTCGCCAAGCATTGAGATGTGTGGTGTAGAACTTTGCAAGTAAAAACAAAACAAAAAATTGATTCAACAAATCAAGTCAAACTTGAAGCCATCGTGCCCCGCGCCGACGGTACCCTGGCCGCGACGGTACCTTGGCTCGCCGGCGCTCACGAATGTAAGTGCCCCACATCGAAGATCAGAGGCACAAAGACCCGCATCGAAGATCAAAGGCACAAAGACCCGCATCGAAGATCAGAGGCACAAAGACCCGCATCGAAGATCAGAGGCACAAATGGATCATAAACCATTGTTTCTCTTCTTCCAACTCCTGATAACCGTCTTTGCAACCATACAAATATAGGGGAGACACCAAAGCTTACAGCCTCAGAGCAACACAACATAAGCAACCGACAGTTGAGAGGATTGGAATTTACCAGAATATAATTATATATGTTGACTAACTCAAAAGAAACAACAGGTAGGTCTATGTCGGGTTTTCGACACTTAACACCCTCCAATTGTGGGTGTTTGGCACATTGCACCCTTATATTGAATTTTTGGCACTTTGCACCTTCTAAAACTACAAATGCACCCTCATTCTATTAAAATCATTTATTCTAAAACCTCAAATGCACCCTCTAAAACCCCAAAAACCAATTGAAGGATGCAAAGTGCCAAAATTTAAAACCTGGAGTGCAATGAGTCAAACACTCTCAATTGAAGGGTGTTAAGTGCCAAAATCCCGTCTATGTCATATTCTATTTCTAAAAAAAATAGCATTAGATTTCTGTTTTAATACAAGATTATCAAATTCCAGCTCCCATTCATGTAAAGCTTAAGGAAGATCGACACAGGAGAAGATGAATATTTCCTAAACCCCATTCTTGATTTCAAATTTTTCATAACAAAAGCAACTAAGAAGAAGTTTGGAGTTAAATTACCAGGAAATGGAGGAAGAAAATAGGATGGCAGGATAGAGCAAGGGTCGGTATCTCCCAGGTTTTGTTCTCCCTCCATCAGAATCCTATCTTTCAAAGATCTACTTTCATCTCAAGCCATGTCGGTGCTCTTGGATCAGGAATGAGGGAGAAGGCGACGGTGCGGGATGAGTCGATGGCGCTAAACTCCCGAAGATGGACGGTGATATGCCGGATTCACTCCAGCGTCGGAGTGTGAATGCCCTGCCGGTACAGCCCTTCGAGGGTGGAGATCTGCTCCTTGAATTCCACAGGGAGCGCATCGAAGCGGCGGCGAAGAAGGCGCGGCATGAGGCGATGGAGGGGGATGAGGCGACGACAAGGGATGCGGTTGAAATTGCGAGAGGTGCTAATGGCGGGGGCTGGAGAGCGTGATAGGGTTAGGGAGCGGCTGCGAATGATTTTTTTTATTGTGGAAGAGAGCGCTCCAGAGCAGCAATGAACATACGGCTGGGATTCATTTGAGGGGTCTCATATGTTACCCCGTGCAATTGCAACGGCCGCCCATACTTCTTTGTATATATAGTATAGATATCTATACTATTCTATAAAGGAAAAACATCATTTGGTGCAACATTCATAATATCTGTAATACCCTCATTGTTTTTAATTAAAGACATCAAATTATGACAAAAAATTCAAAAACTTTTTGAATATAATGGACGCATGTGTAACTTCATAAGAAATTCTCCATCTTTATGTCTGTCAACTTTACTTGCTTGTTGTGAATAGTATAGATATATGCTATCAAAATCTTCTCCCATCAGCCCATCTTTCCCAGCAGCTTTATGTCCATCACCTCCCATCAGCAAGTTTTATGTCCATCAGCAAGTTTTATGTCCATCAACAAGCTTTATGTCTCATCAGCAAGCTTTATGTCCCATCAAGAGCTACTTTGGGTTGATTGTGCACAAAGTTTTCTTTTGATTTCACTTGAAGAGGCTATATTTTTATACATATGATTCAGATTGCTCTTAACTTATATGATCTAATTTGAGCATTGAAATTTGTTTTGTATATGATATTAATTTCGAAGGTTTTATTTTTAGGGTTTAAAGTTTTTGGGGGATGTGAAATCAAGTTCTCAAATATTTGTCACATTTTAAGTTTTAAGATTTTGACAAGAATCGCATCCATGACAAGTGTTGCCCACACGACAAATATCGCACCCACGACTCACCCAAAACAAATGTCTCACCCACGACAAATGTCGCCCCCGTGAAAAAAAACCTCCCCCACGAAAAGATCGCCCCCACGAAAAATGTCGCCCCACGGTAAATGTCGCCCCCACGACAAATGTCTCCCCACGATAAATGGGGTCCCCACGACAAATGTCGCCCCCACGATCAATGTCGCCCCCACGACAAATTTCGCCCCCACGACAAATGCCGCCCCCACGATAAATGTCGCCCGCCGCGATCAATGTCTCCCCCACGACAAATGTCATCCCCACGACAAATGACGCTCCCACGACAAATGTCGTCCCCACGACAAATGTCGTCCCCATGTCAAATGTCGCCCCCACGACAAATGCCGCCCCCACGACAAATGCAGCCCCCACGACAATGTATCCCCCACGACAAATGCCACCCCTACGACAAATGATGCCCCCACGACAAATGATGCTCACACGACAAATGCCCCCAGGGCCGGAGGCCAGTGCCTGTCGCTTGTATATATATATAGCATATATAAACTCAAGTTTTTTTTAAGTCTAAAATGGATTGAGTTGATTCTCATACAATATATGTCGCAATTAAGCAAATAATATATTCATTATGAAGTCAAGAACAAGATCTACAACTTTCATGTTAAACATTCTTTCAAAATTTGAACGATTTGGTCGGAATTTCAAAATTTGAGCCAACAACATTTCGGGTCAGATTCCGGATAAACCGTGCAAATTTTGAAAAAATGTTCAACATGATAGTTATAGATCTCGTTCTTAGCTACATCTATTTTTTAGACTTTAAAAAATTAAGCTTATATATATTACAGCTATTTTTTAGTTTTACAAGAGGAGGAGATGATAATTTTAATTAAGGGCATTGTTATATATAGACCGTGTTTGGCTATATACAAACCATTGTTATATACAAACCACATTAATTCAAAACCGGCTATATGTAGACCAAATTGTTATATGCAGACCAATGTAAAAAAATTTTAAAAAAAAATTCAAACTTAATTTTCTTATAAGCAATCAACTACTATTATGTTAGAAGAACATGTAAAACTTATTATATTAGCAAACATTACTAAAAAAGAGATAATTCAAGACATAAAAGTTCTAATTTCTTCAAAAACTTTTGTCATCCGTCATCTTCGCCAAGTGAAGCGAACCTGCAATCAATAAATAAATTTTAGAGTGCAGTACAAGATAGCAAATAATGCAGCAATCTTCTAATGAGTCCCATCAATCAAAGCTGTCAATGTGCAGTACAAGGCAAAAACTTACCCTAATACAAAAAATGAATAAATAAGTTGATGATGGATGAAGCTCACACAAGTCTTTCGTTTTATTCAACCAGATCGGTATAAATTTTACATGAAAAAGTATATGGCCATAAATCGAAAATATGCAAGAGTGATTTCCAGCTTTTAAACAAAGGTCCGACCCATTCTGAGAAGAAAGTCCCGAGAATCTCGACCCAACACAGGCTCTAAATCAATCTTAAAGAAGGAAACAAATGTTCGCCGACAAAATATGTTTAAGCAGCAGGAGGAAAAAATTGAGGGTTAGGGTTTTGAATACCTCATTTTGAGAGGAAAGATTCATATCGTAATCATCTGAAATCCTATTTTCGGATCCATCGCCGGACATGGGAGGTTCGCCGGCCTTGAAGAATGCCACTTAAGTACTCGTCGGCGATTTATTAGGGGACATTGTCCTTTGCAGACACTAAAAACGGGATCAGGAGAGTAGTGTTTATCGCACGAGAGAGGGGAGATTGGAATGGCTAGGGCAGTATTCAAAAAAATGGAGGGAAGTGATTTTTTTTGGGGGGAGGAGATATTAGTTTGGTTTGTATATAGTAAGAAAAAAATTACATTTTGGGTCTGTATATAGTCAAATACGGTCTATATATAACAATGTCCTTAATTAATCATTTGAAGAATTGGGGGAAATAACCGACTATATTTTAAAAAATAAATCACAAGGGATAAATAATAAATAAATAAGATTCTTCGGCGTATTTTGGATCTATATGCATACCTTTTGTGGATGCATTATTCTTCAACTTAAAAATATATTAAAGAAAAATACAGTATATCTGTAAAGAGGCGAGGTAAATTTGGCATTCTCCTAATATCGAGCCGAGTTCGAGTGATTTTGACTCGACTTGAAATTGAAATTTTCGACTCGAACTTGCCTCGAAATCGAAATTGATTTCGAGTCTAGTTGGCTCGTCTCGAAATTACTCGATTCCGAGTCGGCTCGAAATCGAATCGAGTCGGCTCGAAATCGAATCAAGTCGGCTCAAAATTGAGTAATTTTTCGTTTTATTTATATTTTGCTCAAAATTAAATTTGACAGCATATAAATTTAGTAAATGAAACACTTAAAACATTCATTCTTTTTATTTAGTTTTAAATTTTATTTTGTTAATCTTAAAATAAAAATATATTAATAAATACATAATTTTTTTAATTTATTCGAGTTGATTCAAATCATATTTCGAGCGATTCAGGGGTGGCTTGAAATCGACTCGAAATCATATTCGAGTCAAATTGAATCGACTCAAATTGAGTTGAATCAATTTTAACCAATTTCGATTCGGCTCAATTTTCGAACGATTTTCGAGCGACTTCCAAATTTCGAATAATGTGCTCAGCCCGAGCATTCTCTAACTTCAACTATTTCTAGAATTATTGTTTTTTATAAATAATATTTTGTATAAAAATATTATATGTTGAATATTCTTCCCTGGGAGCTAGTTAATCATCATTAGAACATGTTCAGTGCATATGATACTTTTGGTAAGTGCAACTCTATAATTGCGAAGTTGTAACCGTCATAACTATCGAACGGGTGAATCACGTTTCTCAATTCGAGGCACGCGGATCGTCATTTTTACAGATATGACGATTTTGCTCCCCTAGCAGTTTGGACAAATTACAGCGCGTGCCCGGAAGGAATTCAGCGTGCAACGTGCGCGAAGGCGTTCTGATCGAGCACACAATGAGAGCGGAGGTGTTCTGAGAGCGCAGTGAGCGCATATGTGTTATACCTGGACTCGGAACTACATAGGGGCGTTGATGGGATGTTCGGGACGGAGCGATAAGGATGTGCACGGAGGTACCCGACAAAAGAAAAGTGCGTGGATCACACATAGTCGAGGAATCTTTAGCCCCCTTCGATGAAAAACATGTTAGCTGCAACCTGTGTTAAGTTATGAATAAAATGGATACCGATCAGAACGTAATTTAGAAGCTCTATCTATACTATATATAAAAAGTCTCCTTAGGGTGTAACCCAATCGACAAATGATTCTGGGTCGTTGGATTCATCAACATTTTATGTCAGCCTTTGATCATGGCCTGCGCATAGCTGGTCCAGGAATTCCCTCCCCAAATCGTTAGCCTGAAATCATAATTTCTTCAAATTCAAAGAAATCATGATTTCTTTGAAGGATCATGATTTCTTCAACTTCAAAGAAATCATGATCCCCCTTTTCCCTGCCCGCAGCCCACATTTGTGCTTCCCGGCATCGGAGGCTTGCCTGACGCCCACTGGCGGGGTCGCCGGACTCCAGCGAATCCGATGGGGATAGTCCGGCAATTTCACTCATAGTTATATATACATATTTGCAACTCAAGTCTACTCAAACTTACACATTTTTTGTTAAAAAAAAATTCCACCATATATGTTTAGAGCTAAATAAATCGTCGCTAATATTTTTTTTCTATATATTAGATGTTGAAATCGGAACTCGATTTTTTGAGGAGTTCGGACCCAATGAGGTAGTTTACACCTACTTCTCTCGAGCGAGAGCACATGACCAACTGCTTGGAACTAAGAGACAGACCCTGAGCTGCAAGGAGGAGGTCACACCACACATCCGGAAGATTTAAGAGAGCTTCCCCTCTCAAGTCAAGACTGAGCTGAGCACCTTGGAGGGCTCTGGATACCAACCCAAGTAAACCAGGGGAGGTAGAGACTAAGAAAAGGATCCCCTCCCAAGGTGCCTTAGGGGTTATTTATAGTTTCCAAATTTGGTGTGCCAATATTGCAATCTCGTCTTTTGGTTTTACTATACGCAACCCAAAACGGTCTGCCAATAACATAACTCCACTGTTCGGAGAAGTTATTAGCAAGCCAACATGGACATTCTGGAATTGGCGAGTGCCCGGTGAAGCTGGGACTCCTCACTCGCCCTGAACCAGGAAGGCTGGAACTCACCCCTGGGGGCTGCACTCTCTCCACGGAGCCTGGACTCACCCCCGTGGGGGGTTGCACTCGCCCTAGGGAGTCTGGACTAGCCCCTGGGGAGCTGCACTCTCCCCAGGGAGTCTGAAACTCGCCCCTGGGGGGGCTGCACTAGCTCCAGGGAGCATACACTCGCCCCAGGGAGCCTGAACTCGCCCCTAGGGGGCTGCACTCACCCCAGGGAGCTTGGACTCGCTCCTATGGAGCTGCACTCGCCCCAGGGAGTCTGGATCGCCTTAGGGAGCCTGGATCTCGCCCTTTGGAGGTCACTTCTTCTGCACTTGTCCTAAGTGCGCGAGAACCTCTAGGCCATCATCGGTCGCATCTGATCTCGACGAATTACGGATTATACATTAGAATTCAGTGACTATACTTGCTTGTTAGTCGCGAAATAGAAACAATAAATAATAATTCAATATTAACCACTATTTTTAAATCGTGATAAAAAAATATGGCTAAAAATATATATTTTTAGTACTGAGTTAATTATCTGCTCATTCTATGTAATTTAAGATTTTCATTCTTAGTTGTTTACATTTTAATTAATGTTTTCTATTCCCACTTGTAACTTTACCTGGGTTGAGATTTTAAGTTCTTGTTTAAGAGATTCTTATTTTTCTATCAATGGAAGACCACTAGGGTTTTCTTCTTTCTTCGGTGAAATCCAATGTTCTTGGTCTCAACGATGAACAAAGCTTATTTGTAGTGTTTTTATTAAGGGTGCAATTCAGATCGGTTCGGTTCGGCTCCACTCAGAACCAAGAACCGACCTATATAGGTTCAGTTCCAAAATTTTAAAATCGAAGCCGACCGATGGTTCAAAATTGTAATACCGGAACAGAACCAGAAATATCAGTTCAGTTCCGGTTCGATTCTTGTTTCCTTAAAATTAGGGTGTAAATATGTTGCATTAGAAAAAATAAATGCAAAATCAATGTTTATAAATCAAAGAAAAAAAGGATGAAAATTATTTCTTCCATCATCGTGCCTTCTTTTCTCCTTTGTCCCATGAGTGAGGGACAGATTCTTGGCTGGTGCTCTCAGGATATGTGATCCGAGTCTTGATTAGAAAGGCCTGTTCAATTGGCTCCTGCGTTCTTTTAAGTCTCTCCTCATGAGCTTGAAGCGACCCCATTAGTTCAGTGATTGATAAAGTCTTCAAATCTTTGGTTTCTTCAATTGTTGTGACAATGTGATCGAACTTGGGAGGCAGGCATTGTAATACTTTGGGTGCAATTTTCTTGTCCTTGAGTTTGTCCCCAAGACTCCTTATCTGATTCACGATGCTCATAATTCTTGTTACAAAATTTCTAATTGATTCTGACTCTTTCATTGCAATACCTTCAAATAACTTCCACTGATGTTGTAATTTGATAGCTACTACCTTCTCTGAACCTTGAAATTCATTGAATGGAATTTCCCATGCCTCTTTGGATGTGGCAACACTCATTTTTCTAAGGTAAATATCTTTACTTACTCCTTGATGAAGTAATAAAAGGGCATTTGCTTCAAGCTTGGCTCCTTCAGCAGCATCCTTAACCGTATCAGCAGTTGACGTTGCGCCCTTGTCTTTGGATGTGGGTGACACAACAATAACAAGTCCTAGTTTAATTCTTTCCCAAAGCCCCTGAGACTGAAGTAACAGGCGCATGTGGGTACTCCAGAAATCATAGAATTCTCCATTAAAAATGGGAACACCATTCTGAGTAAATTGAAACATGTGGGAGGCATTGGACGACGCCATATGATGAAAAATGGAGAAAATGTGATTCAAACAAAAAAGGATCGATACGATTCCTACTCTGATGGTATACACATAGCACACACACCCAGCAGGAACCTCCCTTTGATACCACTCTTAAACATTTAAAAACGCACAGTGAAAAAGAAACGAGAATAAGGGGGCATAACAGAAAAACTCTCAAACAGATTTCATATATTTTTTGTAGAATACATTTCAATATATATGTATATGTAAAGCAAAAAAAAACAAACAACAATAAATACACAGCGATAACAAGGAAGACAGTGCCAACACCGAACAATCTTTTAGTGCACTGCTTCGTCTTCGACAGTAGGCATCTAGGTAATATCAAAGCGGGTTTTTATCTTCTCAACTGGTACGTCTTGATCTTCTTCTTCATTAATGCTCTTAATCCCCTGCTTTGGAAAAAACTCCAGCATTACAAACTAACAAGCAGTGGGCGAGGCCAGCGACGATGGCGGAGACCAAGCTGACGATGGCGGAGACCAACCGAACGGAGGAGAAGGTCAACGACGATGACCGCGGCAATGGCGGCGGCGATGGCTGCGGCGGCGATGACGGCGGCGATGGAAGAGAAGAAGGTCAGCGACGATGGCCGCGGCTATGGCGGCGGCCATGGCGGCGACGATGGCAGCAGTGACGATAGCGGCGGGCATAGCGGTGGTCATGGCGGAGAGGAAGGTCAGCAACGATGGCGGCATCCATGGCGGCGACGATGATAGTGGTGGCGATGGCGGCGGCCATGACGGCAGCCATGACTGCCACGATGGCGGCGGCGAAGGCGGTTTCGGCATTAGGTGGTTGATTGAGTCAACCCCGCAACATCCATCAAAAGGGGTCGGCCGCTTGGTTACCCTCAACCCCTATCACTTTTAGGGGGACCTTATCAATCATTAATTTAGGGTGATACAAATATATTCACTAAGAAATTGTCATTTATATTGATCAACATTAAGGATATTAAGACACTATTCTTAGTTATAGATTAATTTGATTTGATCTTTTCAAAGTCTCCCTTTGATCTTCTCAAAGATTCTCTATGAGCATCTATATATTCCAATTCAAGTGCTCTTGGGATACTAAGCGACATAAATGTATAAAGGTCTTTATTTTGGAATATTCCTATTTTTAGTATTGTTTTTTGTCTTTATATCGGAGCCGGGAGGAGACAACAGGTCAAGATTAGAGGTGTAAATTTAGTCCTGGCCGATTATCTGGCTTAGGTCTGAGCCCGATTAGGCCCGGTCCCGGTTAGACTAGGGCCAGGTCCAGGTCAAGACTAAGGGGGCTCACCGGGTACTCTTATTTAGGCAGAGCCCGGCCTAGTGCCCGACTTGGGCCAGGCCTAGGCCCTACCAGGCCCAAGTCCACATTAATATTGTTCCTGCTGGGTCCACCTAAGCATTAAATTGCTAGTGCGTGATGACCCAAGCTGGGCAACCAACTTCCTTGACCACCCGGCTTGCTATTGGGAGCAGCTAGCTACAATTTGGCAGCTCGTTAGCTACTAAATGACGGGTAGACATTGGCGTTTGGGCCTACTTGGGTCGGTTTTGCAAGGGCCAGGACCCGGCCTGAGCCCGATTTGAATTGGCCTGGCCTGAGCCTGACAAAAAAAAGGTCGGGCCCAGGGGGTCTGGGCCCGGCTTGGATTCGGCGGGCCTTATTTGCACGCCTGCTCAAGATAGAGATAGAGAGCAGGTGAGGTGATGATTATATATAGTCATAGATGCTAGTACATACAAATCAATGAGAAAATATTTTAATTAAATTTATCAAATTTTACAAAACATATATATAAGATAAAATTGGAAAATAATAAAATATAAAAGAGGTGGCTTCCCTTAATACAAGTGGAGGTGGCACATTACACATTGCACTAAACATCTTATGTATGCATTCCTTAGATCACTACATTTCCCATTGATATTTTATTAAAAAAAACTTATTTTAAGGCAATAGTATAATTATTAAAAGAAATCATGTTGTGTTATTTCATTGATCCATGCGAATAAAATAAGGGCGTTGTTAAGGGCAGGCCCTTAAAATCTAAACGCTCCCGTTGTGATTTTCGCTCAGGTTGTCTTTGGGCATTGTTTGACATGTGGATACATTCCGTTGATGCGGGGGAGCTTTCATTGTGGCGCTTGGCATGTGGCTATGTTGACCTTTTGAAAGCTATTAATTCTCTTAGGCTTGGTCTAAATGTATTTTTTATCTTTGTGTTGGAAACGTCAATGGCCTCCGCCTCTTGGAACCCTTTCACCAAACACCCCTCTTGAAACGAGCACACCTCACAAGTAATTGCCGGGACAAAACTTGGCGAGTCCTCCAAGTCGCACGGCCAGCGCCCAGCGAGATCCCCCAGGCGACCTGCACCCAACGGTAGCCGCTTCTACCCGCGCGAGTAACCCCCCTCCTGCGAGACGACCAGGCTACCGCGCGAGCTCTCTCCCGCGAGACGACCCGGGCGCGAGGTCACCACACTGAAACACAAGATCACCTCGCCAACACCTCCTCACTGGAGAGATCAAAGACTGGCGAGACCGCACCTTTGCTTGCGGCTAGATCTCCAACCCGCTAGATGACACAGGCGAGATCACCACCAAACCGCGAGCACACACGCGAGACCGCACCAACTAGAATAACGAGGTGCCCCACTCGACGGCACGAAACCCGTCTCGCCCGGTAGCGACCACAGCAGACCGCGCGGCTACACTTCCTGACCACTCTGCAAAAAACTACCAAGGTTGCTGCTACCAAAACTCAGCGCTGCGGCGCTCCTCTCTCTCTCTCTCTAAAACGAAATATGGACAGGAAAAATTTCTATTCAGCAAACTTCAAAGGAAACTATACAAGCCTTTATATAGGCCAACACAACCACTAAGAGTATGACACTTGGCATGCACATTTAATGTCATCACAATCACACTCACTTTCTCTCCTATTAATTGCACATAAAGTAATATTAAAATACAAATGTTGACTTGGCCAACCCAAACAAAGTCCAACGCACTCCCCCTCAAACTTGGCAGCACATGTCGAGTTTGCCCTTCAACTTCAAGAACGTCTCCACCTTCAATGCTTTGGTGAAAATATCCGCGGCCTGCTCTTTGGTAGGGCAGTACACCACTTCAACCGTCTTCAGCTCCACTTGCTCCCGGAGGAAATGGTACCTCGTCTCGATGTGCTTGCTACGCCCATGTAGCACAGGGTTCTTCGCGAGTTGGATGGCCGACATGTTGTCAACGTACAAAGTCATCGGGCCATCCTGCGAATGATGCAACTCCTCCAAGAGATTTCTCAGCCAAATCGCCCGGCAGGTACAGGCCGTTGCTGCTATGTATTCCTCTTCACAAGATGACAAAGCGATCGTCGCCTGCTTCTTCGAACTCCACGAGAGCACTCTCGTTTCCATATGAAAGGCATACCCGGAAGTGCTCTTCCGGTCATTCACATCACCTCCATAGTCACTGTCCGAATACCCGACTAACTTCAGCTCCTCTCGAGTGGAATACTTCAGGCCGTGTCCCCTCGTCTCGTTCACATATCTTAGGATCCTCTTCGCTGACGTGAAGTGGTCCTGCTTTGGTTCCTCCATGTACCTGCTTACAACTCCAACAACGTACATGATGTCCGGCCTCGTGAAGGTCAAGTAGAGTAAGCTTCCGACCAGACTCTTGAACATCGTGGGGTCAACCGCTCCTTCCTTCGAGTCCTTCCTTAGATTCAGCCCCGGATCAGTAGTAGTGGAGATAGCCTTGCTATCCTCCATCCTGAATTTCTTCAGGATCTCTTCCGCGTACTTCCTCTGCGAGATTATGATGCCATCTCCTCTCTGTTGTACCTCTACTCCCAGAAAATAGTTGAGCTCACCAAGGTCTGTCATCTCGAACTCCTTCATGGTTCTCCTGAACTCCTCAAACATCACGTGGTTGTTGCCGGTGAAGATCATGTCGTCTACATATAGACATATGATCATCATGTCTCCACCCCTCTCCACCTTGGTGTATAAAGCATACTCATAGGGGCACTTCTTATAACCGTGCTTCTGGAGGTAACATCAATCCTCCCATTCCAGGCACGAGCCCCCTGCTTCAAACCGTACAGAGTCTTGTCCAACTTGCACACTTTCTTCTCCTGCCCCTTCACGACGTATCCTGGGGGTTGTTCGATGTACACATCCTCTTCTAGGTAACCATTAAAGTAGGCAGACACAACATCCATCTGCAGGATCTTCCATCCATAGTGAGCTGTCAGTGCGATGATCCACCTGATAGTGTCAATTCTCGCCATTGGAGCGAAGACCTCGTCGTAGTCTACTCCTTGGACTTGTCTATAACCCTTCACGACGAGTCTCGCCTTGTGCTTCTCTACAGCTCTGTCCTTGTTCTTCTTCACCTTGTAGACCCACTTCACCCCAAGGGGTTTGTGCCCAGCTGGAGGGTCTACAAGCCTCCAGTTGTCATTCTTCTTGATGGATGTCATCTCATCATCCATCGCCTTCCTCCACGACTTCTCCTGGACAGCTTCCTCATAAGAGTGTGGTTTGCAATCTGCAAGTAGGCAGTATAAAGAAAAATTAGTATTTGTCGGCGCCGTCTCCTCGTAGATCTCCTCCAACCTCCTCATCCTAGGCTAAGGACGATCCGCCTTGCTCCCGCTAGTACTTGCTCCACTGGAACAACCTCCACTAGTGCTTGCTCCATCAGAGTGGGGAGTGAGAGCTCCCCCTGACTCCCTGCTAGGTGGTGATGGTGGCTCAGCTCCACCAACTTCATCCTCAGATTCCTTTCCTTTCTCCTCTTCATCATCATCAAAGAACATCCCCTTGATGCTCCTCACCGCTTCATCCCAGCTCCAGCTGCTACCTTCCTCAAACACAACATCTCTTGAGATGATAGCCTTCTCTATCACCGGGTTGTACAACTTGTAAGCTTTGGTAGCTGGAGCGTAGCCTACGAAGATGCACTTTTCACTTCTGTCATCCAGCTTCTTCCTCCTCTGGTCCGGGACATGGGCATAAGCCACACACCCGAAGACCCTTAGGTGCTTCACACTTGGCTTCCACCCACACCATGCTTCGAACGGAGTCATGAACTTCACACTCTTCGTTGGGCATCGGTTTAGCAAATACACCGCCACCTGTACTGCCTCCGCCCAAAACTTCTTCGGCAACCCCATGGCCTTCACCATGCTCCTTGTCATGTTCATGATGGTCAAGTTCTTCCTCTCTGCCACTCCGTTCTGCTGAGGTGAGTACGTCGCCGTCAGATGGTGAGAGATCCCACACTCTCTGCAAAAATCATCAAACAACCTAGAGGTGTACTCCCCACCCCTATCTGTCCTAAGAACCTTCAGTGGTTGACTGCTTTCCTTCTCTGCCATTGCCTTGAACTCCTTGAACTTGGCAAGGGACTCAGCCTTCTCTCTCAGGAAATACACCCAACACTTCCGACTGAAGTCATCGGTGAAGGTAATGTAGTACTTGCTCCCACCTACTGAGGTAGTCTCAAACGGACCAGCTATGTCCGAGTGAACTAGTTCAAGCTGTCTTCTCTCCCTTCTGGACTTACCTCCTTCAAATGTCAACCTCTTTTGCTTCCCCTTGGTACATGCCTCACAGACCTCCAGTGGAGGCGAGATCATAGGCAGTCCTTCTATCATCTTGGAATGAGATAGTAGTTTCAGGGCTGTGAACCCCAGATGGCCCATCCGGTGGTGCCACAGCCATGCTTCCTCTTCTTCCTCCGTCCTTGCGAGACACACCGTCTCCTTAGCATCCATACTTAGCGTGAAGAGATGGTTCGTTGTCATCTTCACCCTCACTACTTCCCTTCCTTCATGGTCCTTCATGGTCCTTCATGGACAACGTGTCATCCCTCAGCTGAACGCAGTAACCCTTCTCAACCAACTGCCCAAGGCTCAAGATGTTACTTTTCAAGCCCGTCACATAGAACACGTCATTAAGGTGCACCTCCTTCCCATTCAAGGTCACCGCTATGACTCCTCTTCCTTCCACTAATATCTTCGAGGCGTCTCCAAAACTGACGTCACCACCATTGGCTCTAGGCTGGTGAACAGTTCTTTCTCTCCACACATGTGGTTACTAGCTCCTGTATCCAGGTACCACACTTTGTTCCTCCCACCTTCAGCACCCCCTGTAGGTTAGGAACATCATCGGGTCACCACCCGTGTTGCTTGCTTCAGTATAATGGTTGACATCTCCTCCCTTTCTTGGAGCCCAACAATCATAGCTCATATGCCCAAACTTGTTACAGTTGTAACATTGTATTTGAGACATATTGCCTCTGCCTATTCCTTGAACTCTTCCTTGGCCTCTACCTTGGCCTCTACCTTGACCTCTTCCTCTTCCTCCTGCATCTTGCCTCCAACCTTGAGGTTGCTCCGTCTCTCTCTGGTTGTACTGGTTCCTTCATTGGTCTCTTCCTCCTCTTCTTCCTCTACCTCTTCCTTGGTAGTCTCGACCACGCTGGCCTCCTCCTCTTCCCGAGCTCTCTCCAAAATTTAACTGAGTCTAGAGTGCTTTACCCAAGCCACTCGACTCCTCATCGTCCTGCAACATGCGGTACTCGTGAGCTTGTAGCGAGCCAACAAGTTCATCTACTGTCATCGTGGTGAGATCTTTCGACTCCTCAATCGCCACTACCACATGCCGGAACTTCTTAGACATAGATCGCAGGAGCTTCTCCATGAAGCTTACGTCATCTATCACCTCTCCATTCCTCTTCATCTCGTTTGTGAGCGTCCGCAGACGGGTCACGTAGTCACCAACCTTCTCTGAACCCTGCATCTTCATCACTTCATACTGAGCTCGAAGGGACTACAGCTTCACCTTCTTTGCCTTATCAACTCCCTGCATGGAGCGTTGCAAAATCTCTCAGGCCTCCTTTGATGTCTCTGCATCTGAGATCTTCTCAAAAGTCGCCTCATCCACGCCTTGGTAAAGTAAGAAAAGAGCCTTCTTGTCCCTCTTCTTGGACTCACTCAACGCTGTCCTCTGAGCGTTAGTTAATGCTGCTTCTGCATCTGCAGTAAGCTCCTCAACGCCGTCCTCTACTACCTCCCACAACTCCTTTGAGGCGAGTAACACTCGCATCTGAATACTCCAGTTTCCATAGCTGGTTTTTGTCAACTTGGGGACTTGCCCCGACATGGTACCTCCCATCTCCTTCTCTTCTAGTTACTGCACCTCCCGAGCAAACTTCCAGGGGTCGCAACCTCCCTCTGATACCACTTGTTGGAAACGTCAATGGCCTCCGCCTCTTGGAACCCTTTCACCAAACACCCCTCTTGAAACGAGCACACCACACAAGTAATTGCCGGGACCAAACTTGGTGAGTCCTCCAAGTCGCGCGGCCAGCGCCCAGCGAGATCCCCCAGGCGTCCTGCACCCAACGGTAGCCGCTTCTACCCGCGCGAGTAACCCCCCTCCTGCGAGACGACCAGGCTACCGCGCGAGCTCCCTCCTGCGAGACGACCTGAGCGCGAGGTCACCACACCAAAACACAAGATCACCTCGCCAACACCTCCTCACTGGCGAGATCAAAGACTGGCGAGACCGCACCTTTGCTTGCGGCTAGATCTCCAACCCGCTAGATGACACAGGCGAGATCACCACCAAACCGCGAGCGCACACACGAGACCGCACCAACTAGAATAGCGAGGTGCCCAACTCGCCGGCACGAAACCCATCTCGCCCGGCAGCGACCACAGCAGACCGCGCGGCTACACTTCCTGACCGCTCGGCAAAAAACTACCAAGGCTGCTGCTACCAAAACTCAGCGCTGCGGCGCTCCTCTCTCTCTCTCTCTCTAAAACGAAATATGGAGAGAAAAAATTTCTATTCAGCAAACTTCAAAGGAAACTATACAAGCCTTTATATAGGCCAACACAACCACTAGGAGTATGACACTTGACATGCACATTTAATGTCATCACAATCACACTCACTCTCTCTCCTATTAATTGCACATAAAGTAATATTAAAATACAAATGTTGACTTGGTCAACCCAAACAAAGTCCAACACTTCGATCTCGGGTTAGTCGCACGACCATGTGTTATTTTTTATTTATTTATGATGTATGGTAGAAGGATAGGTTTGTGTGGATCAGGATCCTCTCTAGTTCACGGTCATGATCTCGCCTCCGAAATCGGACGGCAGAAAAGAAGTAAACTCCACTCGCGGGGCCCACTCACCAGGTCAGCCATGAGTGGAGGTCCGCCGTCCGATTTTGAAGGCGAGATCAATACCACAAACTGGATCCCCTCCAATTCACGCGAACTGGAGAGAATCCTGATCCGGTTTGTGTGGCTTTGTATGTTTGGTGATTTGTATGTGATGAGACTTTTTAATTGGGAATGCATGTTTCTGTGGGTTGTATCCTTTTTTATCTAAGCAATAAAAATAAAGCTTTTATTATACATACGAGTGACAGGAACGGAGCTCCGCCCCTATATCAGTCAGAAACTTCTCTTGCCAACCAGCACCCACATCTTGAATATTACAAATTGAGGAGCCATATCATACATAACTTGTGTTTAAATGAGTGAAAAAATGATGAAAATTGAAAAAAAAAAAGTAAATTTTGCATGTCCATGAAGCAATTAGTCAAGACTCCACAAGAAAAACAGAAATTCCCAAAGCTCTTTAAAAATCCTACTCCTGCCTCTCAACAAGGAGAACTGTCTAAGGTCGTGACAAATACTTTATTTTTTGTAAAAAAGATAAGGGATCTACATAGATATCTGAATTTCTTAGTGTTTTCATATATTGGTACTAGCACGAGTTTGCGGGGTGACTTCAAGCTCAATCAACCATAAGTTAGGCTAGAGCTCTTGAGCTTGCGTTCAATGTAATCACTTTGTATTGACCCCCAATGAGCTTTTCTTCTTTCTTGAACTTCAAAATGATTCTTTGGAGTTTCTCTCATAAAACTATGGAAAAAAGAGTTGAAACAAGTAGTAATATCAAAGCAGCAAAGAATTTACTTAGGCTTTGTTTGGGGGACTTATTTTCACCGGTCAAGCGTTTATGATCGCATGAACCAGATCTTAATTAAGGTCCGGTTCATGCGGTCGTAAACGCTTGAGCTGTGGATTTTGAGTTGTCGCTAAATTTCTTGTAATTACTCCATTCAGGCTTACCTTTTAAATGTAATTTAATTAAAGACTCGGTGTTTGACTCGTTGATAGATTAATGAGCTCACGCAACTTACGTTTTAACTCCATTTGTATTTCATTTGAATAATTGAATTTCCGAATAATTGTTTCCATTTCATTGCGTATGTCATTCGACTTGTTAATGTCATCTTTCTACTCGTTAATGTGTAAGGATAACTATTTCTAATATCCATAGACAAACCAAAATTGAATTGCTCTTGATTTATCAACATAAAGAACCAACTCATGTCCACAGAACAAACCCATAGTACATCTCTCATGTGTATATTTATCTTCCCTACAACATTTCATTCCACTCTTCGCCACATCAACCTCCTCTTTCATGCATTGTAGAGCTTTGAGAGATACACTGCCTATAAGGTCTTTCAAATAGTTGATAAATTACAAAGAACCGGCAAACTCCATTTTTATGTGAATGCACCTACAACCAAATAATCTTTTAATGCCGATGTGTTGAATTTTGATCATTTGATCGAAGGTCCTTCAAATAATTGATAAATTACCAAAATAAACCTCTAAAAATTTCTTATGTTGACTATGTGCGTCTTCAACTCGGTTGATGATTGAATTATCAAAATAAAAAAAAAAATTATCAATTCAACTAGAAACAAAATATGTTTTGTATGGATGTATCCAGATTGTCATGATATTCATTGCCACTTCACAATAATTTTTAGAGTAATCAACTACATGATTGTATAATGACATACTAAAGTTATTTTTTGTTTGAGCATCCACTACTTTTTGCCAAGGACCCATAAAGCCTTCAAAGGTTTTTTCCTTGTTGAAAAAATTCTTGTAATTTGCAAAAATATTTCTATTATATGTAATTAACTTAAAATATTTTTTGTTTTTGGAAAAGAACCTTGAAAACATTCATCAAAATTTGCTCACTATCCATCAAAAACATATTGAAGTTGAAACAATCAAGGGCCCATTTATATCTTGTTCCGATTTCATTTCACATACAAGTGAAGAAAAAATTATGATTTGTTAATGTGACTCTGAAAATGCATAGTAATGACATACAATAACAATTTCTCTTGTTTGTGCAGTCTAACTGAAAAAATATTGGAAACATATTGTTTGGCTTTATATAAACTGGATGTGTAAAAAAACTATTTCCAATTATTTATTGGTAGTTGATACTTGGTTAAAGGAAACATAATTTGTTTCATTCATGCACTTATATAAATATTGTATAGGAATCTCTCCATCCAACTATTTCATTACTAACTTCACCCACTCATTATTAATTGTCATAATAACTGTGGTGTTTTCATTAATTTTCTTCTTCATCCTGAATAGTATTTTGCATGGGTTGATCCATGATTTGTATATCAGTTCTACCAACTTTCCCTCTTCCTTATCTAATCTTCATGCGTAAGCATGCGCTTCCAGATGGACTCTCTCATGATTGGGTGTCACACATAATATATAAATCTACTATTTTTCAATAATTAGATCTTTTTGTCATTTAAGTGAGAATGAACTACCGCAACGTTTTGATAATGATCTATGCATTTCTTTATTCACCAAAGTTTTCTTGTTCTGATTTTCTCGATATTTACCCACCTTATCACAACCAAGAAATACACGGGGCTTTGGTCGCATATTCAGCTTATCTACTACATTACACAAACTCCTACCAACACTACGAGCTCATCCGACTGAATTTTCTTTAGAATTGAGCAATATGTCCATATCAAAGTGACTACCAACATCCACTTCTACCTTTTCAAAAGTTTGTTTATTTTCATTATTGGCATCTAGAGAAATATGAAAAATAGGTATGAGAATCATATGAAAACATGTTATATTAAAAGCAATTAGTAGACAATTTATTCTTACTAGCCATAGGTACGTAAAGATGAAATTGCACCATATTCCAACATTTTGATGCTATTCCTTGAAAATTCCTCCATCTAGAAATAACCTACCAATAGAGCAAAATAAGCAAAATACCATAAACAAAATCTAAAATATATACTCTTACTAATTACAAACTAAATCAGGCAATCTGAATACCTAAACAATATTTGAGCAACTACAACTACTAGTAACTGAAAATATTACTGCAACAACAAATTAAATGAGCCCATAGTAAAACTACAACATTTAAGTCAAGTCATAGGAATATGAACACCTATAAGCAAAACAACCTACAAGTACCTGAAGACAATGTTGTAGCAATATGACAACAAACTAAATTAACCCTAAGTGTTGAAGTCAAAAATGACCATTGTGAAGTTCGGGGTCCCTAGAAAGGGGTGATCTCGCACTTACTACACTCAGGAGAACGTCACGGACCAAAGGATCAAGAAGCTAAAAACAGACTCTCGGCTCTAACGCGGAGGTCCCACTTCACACCCGGAAGACCTTTGAGGTCTCCCCCTCCCTAGCCAATGCTTGAGCTAGGTGCCTTGAAGGAAGAGAGCAAAGGGATTTTTGTGGCTTTGAATGCAATGCTCTCCAAAGCACCCTCAATGGTCTATTTATAGTTTTTCCAACCCCATGGACCAAAATGTCAACAATACCCCTACACCAAATATGCCTCGAGCGAATAGAAAACAGCCACACCCGAGGGGTAAAGAGGTAATTCCACCCCGAGTGTAAAACAGTAACAACATGGTCAAAAGAGGTCCATGGGCGGGAGGAGCCATTCCCACCATCTCCCCGGGCACCCGAGACGAGCAGGTGACCCCCGAAGAACTGGGGAACTGGGGGGGGGGGGGGGGGGGGCAGGGGCGAGACCCCGGCCTCTGGCCGGTCTCGCCTCGCCAGGCCGCGGAGTAGGAGGGGGCAGGGCGAGACCCCGGCCTCCCGGCCGGTCTCGCCCCGCCAGGCCGCGAAGCAGGAGGGGGCAGGGGCGAGACCCCCGGCCTCCCGACCGGTCTCTCCCCTCCAGGTCGTGAAGCAGGAGGGGGCAGGGGCGAGACCCCGGCCTCCCGACCGGTCTCGCCCCGCCAGGCCGCAGAGCAGGAAGGGGCAGGGGCGAGACCCCGGCCTCCCGGCCGGTCTCTCCCCTCCAGGCCGAGGAGCAGGAGGGGCAGGGGCGAGACCCCGGCCCCCAGCCGGTCTCGCCCTGCTAGGCCGCGGAGCAGTAGGGGCAGGGGCGAGACCCCGGCCCCAGGCCGGTCTCGCCCCGCCAGGCCGTGGAGCAGGAGGCGGCAGGGGCGAGACCCCGGCCTCCTGGCCGGTCCCGCTGCTCCCACCTCGCACTTATCAGGTAGGGGCGGGTGCCCGCCAACTTGTCGCACCCCCCCCCCCCCAAAAAAAAGGGTCATTGGGGGGAGGCATATTTTTCCTCCGGCTACTAGTATATTCCAAGTGCTAGGCCAAAATTGGCCACAAAAGGTTCAAACCGCTACAAAAGCTTAAAAATTCAAAACATGCGAATACGGGGTTGTACACTAAGCACAATCGACTACCTGTAATTGCTGCAACAACTGGAGATAATATTGCAACAATATGAATTCACCCTAAATAATATTTGAAATGAAACAACTATCAGTAACTAAAGACATTACTGCAACATTTACCTGATCTTTGGAGGCTTCAAATAAGGTCAGTAGTAATGAACAAATGGGATCATCTAGGTCACGCGACTTCAGCGTTAGGCAACCTAGGGATGGTTGAATGAAGAAGAATACGTTAGTGGGTTTAGGGGGGAGAAAGGAGGTAGTAGGTCTCCGTACAATGCGACTTCAGCGAGCAAGAGGAGGAAGGAGGTCTTCATCGGCCTGATAGAAGGAAGAAGAAGTCGTCAGCGGGTTCTGGGGGAGGAAGGAAGTAGGAGATCTCCATACCACGCGACTTCATCGAGAAAAAGGAGGAAGTCCATCGATTTAGAAAAAAGTCGGTTATTTCCAAATTACAACCCGCATGCCCTAAAAAATCACTCCTACATCTCGCAGGCCGGAGGCATCCTCATTGGATTTTTAGGGTTTTGCCATCTCTACGGCATTCAACGTCCATCTCCACGGTGATTGACATCCATCTCCACGATGAACCTCCATCTCTCGTCATCACCTCGTGTAGTCCTTGTTGTACCCGTGACTCGACTTCTACTCGTTGGCATTTCCGAAGGCATTTTTCGGCAGCATTTTCTTCTGATTTCTGACCTTGCGGTTTCCGATTTTATGCCAGAGCTTTCTTACGATTTCTCTTGAACCATTCCATACTTTCAGAAGTTGTGGGTACAGCTCAGGTATACCTATTCCTCTTGAACCATCCCATTTTGGTTTATGTTGTGCTAGAGTGTGGTTGTTGTTGTGATTGCTTTTGTTGCCCAATATTTTGATTGTATTAGACTTGTAAATGAATTGGTGTTTAACAGGCGTAACCTTCTAGTTTTATGCAAATGAGCACAAAAGGTAAGTCTTTGGTTGTTGATGGAACGCCACCAATTGCATGCGTAGATGTAGGTATTCATTTTTCTACGGATATAGAGTTTCCAAGCAAAAATAAGTTAGTTGAATGGCCTCGTAATGTTTAGACATGAGGAACAATTGACTACAAGTATGAAATGACGTGTTGATGGAGCTCCAACAAAGGGAAATTTTATACACATCTATATTTGGAAGTGCGAGACTACAACAATTAATTCAATCTCTGGATTGTAATATAACTTCAGCAGCTTATGATAAATGGATGAGCATGACTGACATAGGATTAGTAATATCATCATGCTATAACGTTGGTGTACAACCCATATTCGTCAAGGGTGGACCCTCCTAGAGCCAAGTCAGTAAGTGTCAAACTCAACAAGTCAAGACAGAAGTCAGAGTCAACATTCAAAACAGTAGAAGGGTTGGGCTTGTATGACGAGCTCCTCTCGCATGCTAGTCAGGTAGTCGACTAGGTCAGATGCTCGCCCAACCTATGTGAGCTCCCCCAGTACTCGCCCAGTCGACAGGGGTGGGGCTATAAATAAGACGCCCCCTCCCCTTGGATTTGCCAACAAATAGGACCCTACTGGTACGAGGATATGAACTTCAGAATCTCGCAAAAGATCTCGACCAACTCATTTCCTAGACTTCGAGCTGAGCCTTTGGATCCTTTTTTCAGAGAGACGGGTCGCGAGCTAGCGACTATCCATCTTAGTTTTCGCCTTGACTTAGTTGTCAGCTAGAATCTACCTCGTACTCTGCTTGACCATCTTTGGTTGTGGAGGGGAAGCTTCTTCTAAGCATCTGGGTACGTGGTGAGACCTCCATGCCGCAGCGCCTGGGGTCTTTTTTGTTGTCTGTTTGTTTCTGCGTCCTGCCTTGTTAGTCGTCGAGTCTGACAACTAAACCGGTAGCCTTAGACTGAATTGATCTGAATTTCGGAGCAGGGATTTTTCCGACGTAAACAGTTGGAGTTATACATTTTTTTCAGATTTCAATCGTTCACTTTTTGCCCTTACATTCCGCGCCTCAAAAATTCGAAAGTTTATTTATGTTGGTTTTGTGAATGACAACGACTTCATGAGATTGGTAATGAGAGAAGGATGTCCACTGCAACCGTATTCTCCGTATGAATGCGCTATCATGAATCAATTGCTGATGAATGGGATCTACATTCCATGAGAGAAGCAGTAGAAAGAAAAGAGCTTGGTAGTGAAATAATTTCTTTGTCGGATCATTGATATACACAGTATGTTTTTAACTATCATAGCTATGTTAAAAAAACTATTTACAAAATTGAACAACCAACAAATATAAGTATCATTTTCCTTCTGCTCTGTAGTTCTACTGAACAACCAACAAATATTTGAGAAGATTTTTGCAGATGAATTTATTTTGGATACCATTGGTTGTCTTGAATGTATGTTAACTTTAACATTATTTTTACTGATAGTAACTATTAATGTTTTTCAATACAGGATGTCATTTTACCAAGAGCTTTGGATGAGAAAATAATTGCAAGTTTGGAATATTTTGGTTTTTAATTTTGTAACAGCTCACTTAATAGTTTTGTTGATGGAATTGATTTCTAACATATTTCATAAAGTTTATATGTTTTTTTTACTGTGCCTGCACTTTATGCAATGCTCCTACAATCTCATGTCCTGTAAAAAAAAAGATAAAGTTTAATGATGATAATGTTTGTGTTCATATTTCATGAATCAAAAGAAATCTGATCTTGCCTTGAAAAAGGTAAATTCCTGCTGCGACCAAGTCAGTCTTTTAAGCTTGGTCTGCATATAAAAAGCTTGGCCTGCATATAAAACGTTTGACTTGTAAGTACATATTTTTGGCCTGCATTTATTCGTAGCCTGCATCAAGCCAAAAGCAGTCTGCATTTAACAATGCTCTAAAACTATCTTAAGTGTTTGTTTTTTCTCGCTAATTTTATTTTAATTTTCAATTTGCTTACTTATTTCTATTTTTGTATCATGACCGAATTTGTGCGGGCCAAAATCCGCTATTTCGTTGAGTTTACAAGAGTTTGATTTTCCTCAGAGGGTGACATGTCACCTCTCCAGTGGCGAAACTAGAAAATTTACTTAACCAGGACACTAATTAAAGTTTAAATATAATAGTAATTATTTTAGTATAAAATACTAAAATTATAAAATATAAAGTACATTATCCCATGACATGTAAAATCATAATCTTGTAACTTGGGCTTAGCATTGTTGGGTGTGGCCCGCCATCCAGGTGTTGGATGGGGTGCCTCCCGGGCGCACCCGGGTTGGCTCCTGACATGGGTGCAGAGGAACTCCATGGTACGGTTTAGTGCAAGGGAGTCGGGTTGGCTCCGGGCATGAGTACATGAGAGTTCAGGGCACAGTTTAAGTGTGAGGGAGCCATGCGAACAGTTTGACCGGTCCTGCTAAATTAATATAAAGGAATTGGTAGCGCCCTTCCTAACACTCCGGGGTTTTGGGAGAGTTGGTAGGCGCCATTCCTAACATAGCATTACATCAAACACTTGAAAGACTTAAAAAATCAAAAATAAATTGAAACTACTGCCTATTAATCTATAGAACAAAAACTAAATTGGATGTTTTGAGAATCTAAGATGATATTATAATGGTATCAAAAAATTCTCATCTCAAAAATAATTTCCCATCTCAAAAAATATCCCATCTATAAATCAGAGGTATGAATTAGAATCTATGGCTTAGAAAAAATATAGGGAGGATATTGAAAAAAAAGATTAAAACACACAGAAAATGATTGTTGGAAGCAAAATATGCATAAAAAATAAAAATTGAAATCAAAACCTTTACCTGTCCGCTTTGAGTTTCCCGCTTCAGGCTTCAGCGAGGGTTCAGTTGTCTGTCGCTGCTGTCAGCGACGTGAGTTTGGAATGACAAAAAGGGTTAGAGTTCAAGCGGCGTGAATCATTACGCTGGCGCCGTGACTCCTTTCGTCGCGTCCCTGTTGTCGACGACGTGAGTTCGGTGATTCATCCCGTCGGGAGGAAGTTAGGGCAAAGGCGCAACAGTACTTCAACGGAATGCATGTATCCGTGTGTACAAATCGCGAAATAAGAGGTAACTCTGCATGCTAGTTTTTGGATCAAACCCAAATAGTGTTTTGGGTGTGCCTAAATTAGACCTAAATCTATTGGGTTGAACCCAAATCAATACCTCTAATTTATTTTTCTGAAATTTTGAACCCGGGCACGTGCCCGGGTGTGCCCGTACGTGAACAGTTTCGCCCCTGCACCTCTCCATTACAAAGCTTTAAATACATGAACAACAGAAAATAAACTAAGTCCACGATACTCTAATGAGAGCGTCCAATGGAGTACTCTATCGTGGCTTATTGTAGAGCGGGAAATTGGCCAAGTCCTTTTAGCGTTGAGTGTTGAGTGCTAAACGGCCTAGAGAGGAGTGGAGGAACGATCTAAGTCTTGCATCCTCGTCGAAAAATTTCATTAGCCTCTAGAGTTGCTTGTCTCCAAATGAGGGCATGGAGACTTGTTTATAGTTTTCTGGAGGGATGTATGCTGGTAATTTCGTTAGGGCAGATTTTGTGCAAGTAAATAACGTCGCTCTGTTAAGGTCACCTGGATTATCAATTTTCAGGAAATGATGGAGGTTGACGGCGATGGTGGTTGTAACACCTTCATCCGTCATATGAAATATAACTGCAGGTGGTCCGGCCGGGGTCCCACGCCATATTCCACAGACAGTTGGTGGAGTTATATGTTAATATCAAACGACCAAACGAATTCTAACTCAGAGCATTCTAGCGGAAACTTTAAGGGTTAAATTTTGAACTCAAATAATACAAATGTCCACTAATAAAAACCATATAGGAATGTTTACAATAATACACAAAAATCAATAAGGTCTTACAACTGTTTTCTTTTACAAAAGTATTTTCATAGATCAGCATGCAGGTCGGCCACACATGAAAACACTAAAAACTATTCGTTTGGCCTTGGAGGGCCGTCATAGCAACAAGGGCAGCAACCCGTTATTTCCCGCTCGGCTCTCCAGCACCCGCACAGGGACAATCCACCACAAGGCCAGAAAACAAAGCAACGGTCAGC
This sequence comes from Platanthera guangdongensis, assembly GCA_039583875.1. Lineage (NCBI taxonomy): Eukaryota > Viridiplantae > Streptophyta > Magnoliopsida > Asparagales > Orchidaceae > Platanthera > Platanthera guangdongensis. Next base: position 156,352,302 of record CM077161.1, on the reverse strand, counting down.
TTTCGGCTGACCAATTTATAACGATCGTACCCCATACCAGGGGCAGCGGTATTTCTTCCCTGCAGGCATAGCAATAACACAGATATATCACAAGAAGGCACACTCAAACACCATTCAATATATCCCAAAGGTGTGTCTCAGTGGCCAAACTTTTTGTGCACTCAGGACACATTCTCGGTGTACAGGATTGTCAGGGTCCCACAACCGTTCAGAGGTCCGAGACTTGACGGTCAACTTTGAGCATTTCTAGTTTTTTCGGCTTCAGGCCTAAGACACATTATGTGCTCCAACGAAGCCAATTACTTTAGGCAGTCTAGTCGGACGGATATAACGCGAGTACAGTTCAGCTATTTCCCGTTGCTCAAATCGCCAGGTCAACGCTGACGGTCACAACCATCATTGTGAATGACAAGACGCGAGTCAGCCTCCCCTTTCCTATTCGGCTCACTGGCCTTTTAAGAGCTCACAGCTCACACTAGCCATACGGTCTCTGAGAGACTGCTTTGTCAATAAAATGCTATCTGGAAGCTATCACCAGCGATAATCACTATCGCTTGGCGTTAGCGACAGAACTCTCTTCTATCTCCAACTCAGCCATAATTGGAACATCAGTCCAGAAAACCCTGCATCATCCTGCAGTGTCAGAAAACTGGGCTTTCACAGCAACCATAGCTCACCAAGATCTATCACCAGTGATACTCGTTGTCACCCGGCGATATCCAATAGTTACGCAAACTGTGATATTTTCTGGGTATTTTCTGGGAGCACAACTCCAGTACTTCCTGCAACTTTAATTTCACAGGTACAACCCACAGACTCCGTAAACTACTTGTTTATACTCGGAGTCTTCTCCGACATGCAAAATAAAACATCACCAATCCAAACCAACCTGTTCGGATGAGCTTCACACAACATGCATATTCCGTACTACGATTTTCGGATCTATATGCAAAACCAACCTGGGGATACTACGTATCGACCCATCAGAATTCCCTCGATTCTCCACCTTTTGATGGGGGATTCCATGCATATGCAAAATGGGGGACTTCACTTGTCCAAAAAGGAAGATCGTTACCCTCGTAGTTCGTTTCGTAGTCATAAATGAGTCTTCTATCTGGATGGAAAGGAGCGCATCACTTTCTCCTTCACGGATCTTACCTTGGTTCTTGATTCTGACTCCTAGATCTCCTTCACCAAGTCTTGCTAAGCTCAGCCTCAGCCTTCTTTTTCCTCAGCTCTTTTCTCTCAAGAGTTTGGATGAAAAGGAGGAGAGAGAGAGTGATAAGAAGAGAAATGACTTCACTTTTCTCCACTCCTCTGCTTAAGTGGTCTCGGGATTAATCCCAGCCACATGATCATTTCATCCAGAGAGAGCAATGGTCACGATTTCAGCTGACAAGTCAACGTTAAGCCTGGTGATATCTACTATCGCCTGGGCGATATTGTTAGCTGCTTTGACCTCAGTCAACCACCGCTCATCGGTCGCCTTCTGGCCATCCTACACGTGTCCAGCAATAAGTGGCAGTATTGTCCAGTGATATCCACTGTTGCCACTCTGATAGCACCACTCAACACTTCATTGGCAGTGTTGAGTGTGTTGAGTGCTATCGCCGCGTGATACTCATTATCGACACGCGACAGTATGCGTCGAGTTTACTCAACGCTTTATTGAAAGCATTGAGTGTGTCGAGTTTACTCAACGCTTCGCTGAAGGCGTTAAGTGTGTCGAGTGCTATCGTCGACGATACCCACTGTCGCAAGGCGATAGCCACCGGAGTCCTTTGTTTTCCCATTTTTGGGGCATTACAAACCTCCTCTCCTTACAGAAATTTCGTCCTGAAATTGTATTTATCTGTAGATAAAAATAGCAACAAATATGTTCCAACATTATTTTACAAATAACTCGGGAAACTCATCGCACATGATTTGCTCACGCTCCCATGTGAGTTCTTCACCACCACAATTGTCCTAATGGACTTTGACCATCCTGATTGCCTTGTTTTGCGACTACTTAATATTCATGTCCTTGATAAAATTGGGTCTAACTTTCATCGTTAGCCCACAATCAACCGGTACTCGATCATCCGCGATCACTTGTGTTGGCTCTTTCACAGCTTTCTGTAGCGCCAATATGTGAAACACATCGTGCAAGCCACATAGCTCTGCCGAAAGAGCTAACTGATAGGCAGCTTCTCCAATCCGATCAACCACTTCAAACGGATAGAGATACCTGGGACTCAACTTTTTCAAGCGTCGAATCCTGGACACTCCTTTGAAGGGCTTGATTTTCAAATATACCCAATCACCCACCGCAAACTCAATCTTTCGGTGCTTGGCATTGTAGTACTTTGCTCGACTATCTTGGGCTACCAATAGCCGCTCACATATCAAGCGTATAGTCGAATTTGCATCTTTGACCTCCTTACTCTTATACAACTTTGATTCGCCTATTTTCGCCCAAGTTAAAGGTGTATGACACTTCCTACCATATAAAGCTTCAAAGGGCACCATCTGAATGCTAGCTTGATAGCTATTATTATAAGCGAACTCAATCATATAGAGATGGTTCTCCATCATCTGCCCGAAATCCAAGGTGCACGTCCGGAGCATATCCACCATTGTCTTGTTAGTTCTCTCGGTATGACCATCCATTTGTGGATGAAAGTTTGTCCTGAACTTCAGTTGAGTACCCAACAACTGATGGATTAGCCTCCAATCATTCGAAGTAAAGCACCCATCTCGGTCACGGACGATGCTATGAGGTACACCGTGCAATCGTACTATATTGTCCACGTGCAGCTTAGCCAACTTTTCCACTGAATCATCCTTCTTGTTCGGTATAAAGTGCGATACCTTTGTCGATCGTTCAACGATCACCCACACGATATCATTTTCGCTCTGAGATCTCGACAGCCCGTGCACGAAATCCATAGAAATATCATCAAACTTCTATACCGGAATTGGTAACGACTTCAGGAAACCGCCAAGCTTCTGACATTCTGCTTTCACTGAGGCACAAGTCTGACACTTTGCCACATAAAGAGCTATGTCATTCTTCAAACTCGGCCACCAGAATATCTTTTTCATGTCCTTGTACATCTTGTGCTCCCTGGGTGAATTGAGTACTTCGTAAAGTGTGCCTCATACATCAATTCCTCTCGTAGCTTACCCACCTTTGGGACTCACAAACAACCATCTTTTCTAAAAAGGCAGTCTTCCATGAATAATTGGGAACTTGATTCTTCTGCTGCATAGCTCTTCATACTCCCATAGAGTTTTGTTGCTCGTCGAACTCTGCCCGTGAGGTCATACTATACCTCCGTCCAGTTCAAACACATATTTGTAGTAGAATTCTTGTCAACACAATAAATCTCTAAGGCCTCCAACTCCTGGATCATATTCTCATCATGTATCTGCAACCAATTTGTCTGTACTGTAGTCCGTCGTCTCAAGGAATCTATGACTACATTTCCCTTCCCTGGAGTATAGTGTATCTCGAAGGTGTAGTCCCCAAGGAACTCCATCCACCTACATTGTCGCATATTTAGATCCTTCTGATCTATTAAATACTTAAGGCACTTATGGTCCGTGATGATGTCAACTTTCACGCCATATAAATAGTAACGCCATAGCTTAAGTACAAAGATCACAGCCGCCAACTCCAAATCGTGGACTGGATAATTTCCCTCATGCACTTTCAATTGACGTGAGCCATAAGCAATAACCTTTCCGAACTGAAGAAGAACGTAGCCTAAGCCGCTCCCAAAAGCATCACTATAAATCACATAGCCGTCCGTACTACATGGCGAACTCAAGATAGGCGTCGTGGTCAAACAACTCTTTAACTCCTCAAAATTTCGCACGAACTCAGGCATCCAAACGAACTTCTGATCTTTCCTCTTCAGTTTTGTTGAAACCAAAAACTCGATCTCTATGGAGTTCACCCTTGGGTAAGGGGTGATTGCACACCTACATATCTCTCGCGAGCCAAACAACTAAGGGAAAAGAGCAAGAGACAGACCAAAGGGCTCGTCATGGAGGTCCCACCACACACCCGTAAGATCTTAGAGCGCTTCCCCTCCTTAGCCAAATTCTGAGCTAAGGATACCTCATAAAGCCCAAGAAGACCGGGGCACAAGTAAGCATGCCTTCTGAGGTACCCCCTTGGGTCTATTTATAGATTTTCGAAAATGGCTTTCAAATAGCCAACCTCCACTATTTTGAACAACTATGTGCAGCCCAGCTGGGTCTACCAATAGGGTAACTCCGTTGTTCTGAAAATCTATTTGCACCCCTTACAAGTGCATCCAGATAATTTGCCTCTGGGCCCCCAATGGGCGAGTGCGGAGGAATAAGGGATCAACTTGCCCTTCTACAGGGCGGATGCGGCACAACTCGCACAGCTCGTCTTCTAACTCTAGGCGAGCACGAGCCGGGCTGCATGGCTTGCCTGCCCCACATGGAGGTGGATCGGCGATGAGGTTGCCTAGGCTAATGCGGGCGGGATGAGTTGGCTCGCATGGCTCGCTTGCCAAGCCTCGGCGAGAACGAACCAGCGAACCAGACATCTGGTCTCACATGACTTATGTACTGGTGCGGGCCGGTGGCCCCGGCTCACTCTCCTGACCTGGTGGACCCACTCGACGAACACGGGGTTGTACAAGTGTGGTGAGAGGTAAGGTTTTCCACGAAAAGTTCTCTACGAAGCGCATGTACTAGCCCGCAAGTCCAAGAAAACTCCTAACTTCATCTATAGTAGACAACACAGGCCACTCCTGTATCGCAACTATCTTTGTCGGATTCACCACACTACCTTATCCACTAACCACATGGCCAAGAAAAGTCATTGACGATAGCCAAAACTCGCACTTTGAGAACTTGGCATAGAGCTTGTTTCTCCTCAGGTTGTGCAAAATCATTCACAAATGATTTGCATGATCTTCTTTGCACTGAGAGTACACCAATATGTCGTCAATTAAGACAATCAAAAATAGGTCGAAGTACTCTCTAAATGTTCGATGCATCAAGTCCATGCGTATTGATGGCGCATTTGTTAGCCCAAACGGCATTACAGTGAACTTATAATGACCATTGCGTGTACCGAACACTGTCATAGGAATGTCACATTCCCTAATCCTCAAATGATACTAGCCAGACTTTTAATCTAGCTTCGTGTAAACAGTTGATCCCACCAGTTAATCGAATAAGTCATCAATATGTGGTATCAGATACTTGTTCTTCTCCGTCAGCTTATTCAGCTCTCGATAGTCAATGCATAGACACAAACTTTCGTACTTCTTCTTCACAAAGAGGCTCCAAGGTAACATACTTGGACGTATTTTGCTTTGCTCTGGTAATTCTTGCAATTGAACTTTTAGTTCTGCCATCTCGTTTGGCGCAATATGGTATATTGAGCAGGTTACAGGTTTCGCACCTGACACTAACTCTATAGCGAAGTCAAACTCTCACTGGGGTGGTAACCCAAGAAGACCCTTAGGAAACACATCTGCATAATCTGATATGAATGGAATGTCACTCAAACTGGACTTCGACTCAACAGCCTCCAACAACGTGAAGAATAACTCCACGCCCTTCCGAACAGCCTTGACTACCTGGAGAGCAGACATCAATATCTTGCTCGATCCTCGCATACCAGCGAATTTAATCTCTAGCTCGGTGTTCTGTCCCAGTGTGACTTCCTTTGAGTTGCAATTTATACAAGCACGCTGCTCTGAGAGCCAGTCCATATCAAAGATTACATCGAACTCAGATATTGGTAGCACAGACGCTTCCAATCCAAAATCCCGACTTCCTATCCTAACTCAGCATAGCAAGACCTATATGCATGCATCACACATCCATTAGGTAACAACACCTTTACTATATATGTCGACACAAGAGTAGGCACTCTGATCTGCGATACGAAGTCCTCAGAGAGAAACGAATGAGAAGCACCTGTATCGAACAGTGCTCTCGCCGGATAGTCCCGAATAAGGACAAAGCTGATACTTATCATGTTATACACAAGCAATTCACGAGGTATAAAGTACATAAAGCATGAAAATTATATATTATGCATACCTATGACGACATCAACCTGTTTGATGACCTCCTGTTGGCCAAGATTGTACACCCTTTGCTGAGCTGGAGCATATTGGGATGCAGTAGACTTCGCCATCTTTCCCTTCTCAACATATGATGCTCCTGCCATTTTCTCCGTCTTTGGAGGGTCACTCCAAGAGTTTCAGGCTATGTGTCCCATCTTGCCACATATGTAACATGTGAGCGGGCCTCGCCTTGATGTTGCTCCAGAAGTACCAGTAAAAGGAGCCTGTCCAGAAGACTTGGACTCTTTATTCCATCTCTTATAGCACAGTTTTGAAGAAGTCGACATATTGAACTCGGGCTTTATCACAACCAAGTCCCTATTGTCATGTACCCTCTTCATGTCCTTCTCTAACGAACGAGCCATATTAACCAATACTTGAAACCCTTGGTTCATCGGACTTGAGAGCAGTAACTTCAGCTCATCCTGCATTCCCTCTTAGAACCAATTAGTATTACGCTCTTCGTCAGCAAAAGTAGACCCCGCATAATTCCCCAACCTGGTAAACTCATGAAGGTAGTTATCCACACTACCCTCGCCCTGAGTCAAACGCTGGAACTCATTCTCCATGGCAATCTGCTGTGATGACGGCAGATGCTTTGCCAAGAACAATCTCGAAAACTCCTCCATCGAGATCTCTGATAGTCGTCTGCCCGCGAAGTGGTGTAACTCCAACTCATCCCACCAAAGCTGAGCCTCTCCTTCCAACAAGAAAGTTGCCAAGGTGATCTTTTGTCCCTCCTCTGTCTCTATTACCGTCAATATCCTCTTAACTCATGAAAGCCAGTCCTCTACCTGCATCGGGGATCCTGCACCCATAAATGTAGGAGAACTAAAGCTCATGAATTGCTTCAGCTGTCGTTTAGTAGCTCACTTCTCCACCAAAGCCTCAGCAGACACTTGTCTCACAACTATAGGCTCGGCCACACCAACATGTAAACACTGCCTCAGCAACTAAGCATACTGTTTCCGCAGAAGCAAGAGGTGTGGGAACATCAGCTGGTGCCGCACTCTCAACAGAACGTTGGGGGTTCAGACTACCTCGCACCACTTCGAGTCACCTATAAGTGTAAAATACACAATTTAGCGACTAATCATAAGGAAAACAACGACTATTAGGAACACGCATGTTCCTCAAACATGTGTATTTTCAATACTAAGTGAACATTCTTGAGTTCATTTTTTTATAACGGTAAGCACATACACGTGCTCGCCACCTCTCAAAAGAATTCGACAACGAATTCGCAGGAGGAAGACCAAGACAAGCTGATACCAAAATTGTAACACCTCCATTCGTCATATGAAATATAGCAGAGGGTCTGGCTGGGACCCCATGTCATATTCCATAGATAGTTACATGTTAGCATCAAACGACCAAACGAATCCTAACTCAGGGCATTCTAGCGGAAGCTTTAGGGGTTAAATTTTGAACTCAAGTAATACAAATGTCCACTAATAAAAACCATATCTGAATGTTTACAAAAATACACAAAATTCAATATGGCCTTGAGGCCTTACAATTATTTCCTTTTACAAAAGTATTTTCATAAACCGGCACGCAGGTCGGCCACACATGAAAACACTAAAAACACTTCGCTTGGTCTTCGAGGGCTTGAATAGCAATAAGGGCAGCAACTCGCTATTTCTCGCTCGGCTCTCCAGCACTTGCATAGAGACAATCCACCATAAGGGCGGCAAATAAAGCAACTGTCAGCTTTTGACTGACCAATTTATAACGACCCTACCCCATATCCGGGGCAGCGGTATTCCATCCCTGCAGGCATAGCATTAACACAGATATATCACAAGAAGGCACACTCAAGCACCATTCAATATATCACAAACTAGTGCCTCGGCAGCGAAACGTTTCGTGCACTCAGGGCACATTCTCGGTGTACCGGATTGCCAGGGTCCTACCACCGTTCAGAGGTCCGAGACTTGATGGTCAACTTTGAGCATTTCTAGTCTTTCAGGCTCCAGGCCTAAGACTCTCATTATGCGCTCCAATGAATCCAATTACTTTAGGCAGTCTAATCGGACAGACATAACGCGGGTATAGTTCAGCTATTTCTCGTAGCTCAAATAGTCAGGTTAATGCCGACGGTCACAACCATCATGACGAACGACAAGACGCGGGACAGCCTCCCTTTTCCCGTTCGGCTCACTAGCCTTTTAAGAGCTCAGAACTCACACTAGCCACACGGTCTCTAAGAGACTGGCTTTGTCAATAAAATGCTATCTGGAAGCTATCGCCAACGATAGTCAATATCGTTTGGCATTAGCGACATCACTCTCTTCTGTCTCCAGACTCAGCCACAACTGGAACATCAGTCCAAAAAACCTTGCAGTATCCTGCAGTGCTAGAAAATTGTGCTTTCACAGCAATCATAGCTCACCAAGAGCTACTACTAGTGATACATATTGTTGCCTGGTGATATCCAACAGTTATGCAAACTCTTGTACTTTCTGGATATTTTCCCGGAGCACAACTCTAGTACTTCCTGCTACTCTCATTTCACAGGTACAACTCACAGACCCCGTAAACTACTCGTTTATACTCGGAGTCTTCTCTGACAAACAAAATAAAACATCACCAATCTAGACCAACCTGTCCGGATGGGCTTCAGATAGCATGCCTATTACATACTACGATTTTCGGATCTATATGCAAAACCAACCTGGGGATACTACGTATCGACCCATCGGAATTCCCTCGATTCTTCATCTTTTGGTGGGGGATTCCATGCATATGGAAATAGGAGGATTTCACTTGTCCAAGAAGGAAGATTATTACCCTCGTAGTTCGTTTCAGAGCCATGAACGAGCTTTCTATCCAGATGGAAAGGAGCGCCTCACTTTCTCCTTCACGAATCTTGCCTCAGTGCTTGATTCTGACTCCTGGATCTCCTTCACTAAGCCTTGCTAAGCTCAGCCTCATCCTTCTTCTTCCTCAGATCTTTTCTCTCCAGAGTTTGGATGAAAAGGAGGAGAGAGTGAGAAGAAGACAAATGACTTCTCTTTTCTCCACTCTTCTGCTTAAGTGATCTCGGGATTAATCTCAGCCACAGGAACATATCATCCAGTGAAAGCAATGACCACGATTTCAGCTGACAAGTCAAAGTTAACGCTACCGCCTGTTGATATCTGCTATCGCCTGGGCGATATCGTCAGTAGCCGCTTTGACCCCAGTCAACCACCGCACATCACCCGCCTTCCGACCATCTGACATATGTCCAGCAATATGTGGCAGTATCACCTAACGATACCCACTATCGCCTCTTCTATAGCTCCACTCAACGCTTCATTGAAAATGTCGAGTGGGTCGAGTGTGTTGAGTTTACTCAATGCTTCATTGACAGCGTCAAGTCCATTGAGTGCTATTGCCGCAGAATACTCACTATCACCATGCGATAGTATGCGTCGAGTTTACTCAATGCTTTGTTGAAAGCGATGAGTGCGTCGAGTCTACTCAACGCTTCATTGAAGGTGTTGAGTGAATCAAGTGCTATCGCAAGTGATACCCACTGTCACCAGGCGATAGCCACCCGAGACCTCTGTTTTCCCATTTTTGGGCATTATAGTGGTTGCCGGTGGAGGTGGTTGGCGACAATAGAGATGGTTGGAGGCGGCCGGCGGCAGAGCGCTCTCCGGCGGTGGCGGTGTAACGCCCCGAAAATCGTTATCAAGCTGGTAGCGTCCAAAAGAGATTTTGGTGCCTGTATAGGGGTACACGGCCTAGGACACGGGCGTGTCCAAGGCCGTGTCTTGCTTGGTGTTTTGGCCGGTTGTATCCAGAGAAGGACACGGCAGGAAATACAACAGACTGACACAGCCGTGTCATCGGATACGGGCATGTGCCTATCCGTGTCAGTACCCTTGTTCCCAAGAGACGTGACAGTTATACGTGACACGCCTCCGGTCACGGGCGTGTTAAGGACCCGACACGGGCGTGTCAGGTTGAGACACAGGCGTGTATTTGCCCGTGTGGTTTTTCTGCGTTCGACGATCGTGCCTGGATCGAGGCACACGGCCTGGGACACGGCCGTGTGCGAGGCCGTGTTCGGCCCAGGTCTTGGGATTTCTGTACAGATCTGAGTCGTTCGTTTTCTTTAATTAAGATCCAATGACCCAGATGAGTTCCTGCTCTGTTAAGGTCGGAAATAGAGGATCAATTCCTCATTTCTCTCTGAAGCACTCTCTTTCAAGGAGTTAGAGAGAGGAGGAAGAAGGAGGAGGATTCCGGCCGCCGACGGAGCATCGGAGCACCATTTAGTGAACCGAGAGCGGATCTGTGGAGAAAATCCCGTCGCGAAGACTTCTATCCGTGTAATTTTCCATGGCGCAAAAGCGTACTACAAGGGTAACGATTCTCTACTTGAGCATGTGAAGCTCTCTTCTTTTTTGCATAGGGAAACCCGCTCCCGTGAGTGTGCGGAGAGTGTGCGCTGTTCCTTGGGGCTGACGGGAATAGTCCCCCTCATGTTGCATATAGAGTCCGAAATCGAAGTACGGACATAGGCATTGTGTGTGAAGCCTACCCGGACATGTTGGTCTGGATCGGTGATGTTGCATTTATTATGGTTTGCCGGAGAAGACTCCGTGCTTTGGGTTTTCGGGTTTCTACGCGGTAGATTGCAGCAGGGATCCTTGGGGATGCACTCCAAGGCGCACCCGGAAAATTGAGCGGAATCGTTGTTCTGCTAACTTGGCGGTCTGGGAACCGTCCTTGAACATAACTGAGTTATGTGATTGTTTGGAAATGTCAGGATCCGAGAGAAGCTTGGCCCGTACGTACGTCTTAAGGTGTACTACGCGTTGTGAGCAACGGACAAGTGGAATCGGAACTGGGCTATGTGGTTTGGTGCAAGACACCCGAAAAGGAGACTGGCCGTTGGCATAGTCGGGAGCCTTAGACAGTGGTCAGAAAGGCTAAAATGCTCACGTTGTTGTCATCTCGGGGGTGGTGGTGAAGACGCTGAAGTGTCAGGATTCACCGATAATGTGCCCTGAGTGCATGGGGTGTTTGGCCGTGCGAGCCTACACCTGTGGCGAAGCATGTTTGTACTATATTGTTTAGCTGAGCTAATGAATTGCATGGAAGGAGCACCGTCGTCCCGAGTTAGGGGCATGGTCGTTATAATTTGGTCGGCTTTTGGCGGATTGTTGCTTTGTTTGCCACCGTGCGGTGGAATGTTGCTTGCAGGTGCTGCGGAGCCGAGTACCAAATAATAGGCTGGAGTCCATGTTGTTGTCCTGGCCCTAGAAGGCCAAAGCGAATAGTTGTACTTTATTTTGTCATGTGTGGCCGGCCTGCGAGCCGATGTATGGAAAACATTATATTATTAAGTGAACTCCTGTAAGGTCATAAGGCCGTGTATCTTTCAGTGTATTTGTATTTCATTCCAGTGGTAGTGGTTGTGGACATTCATGCTTTTTTGGATTCAAGTTTGGGTTCTTTCAACTGTTGAAAAAGCTTCCGCTAGAATGCTCTGTGTTAGGACGAGTAGTCTTAATTGGATAGTTTGGGTATTCATACGTAACCCTTCCGACTATCCGTGGTATATGGTGTCGGGTTCCAGTTGGACCTTCTACTATATGTCATACGACGGATGGGGGTGTTACAATTTGGTATCAAACTTCTGGTTACAGTCAGGCTTAAATGAATTCATGGGTGAATTATTTTAAGGGGTGGTGAGCACATGTGTGTGTCATCGTTATAACATCAAAAAGAACCCATGAATGTCCATGTAGGAATGAAAAATACACTTGTTTTGTGGAACCTGAGTGTTCTAATGATTGCTTTTAACAATTTGTGTGTCGTCTAATCTAGGTTCTTTGCTATTATAAGCAGCTAGGAGCGGTGCTGGTCAATCGGAGCGTCCGCAATCGGCGGAAAGTAGTGCACCGAGGGATGTGCCTACAACACCTCCTTCAGCGGAAACCATCAGGTTGGTGGCTGAAGCTGTTTTTTCCATGATAAATGCCCAACCTGCAGGGCAAATGCATCACGCACCTCCTGTGAATGAGCAAGAACCGGTTAGGGCGGCAGAGCCGAGAGTGGTGGAGCGCTTGGCACTGGATCAGGTAGAGCCTAGGAGGGCTATGGAGAGACAACTCAAGCATGTAATGGGCTTTAATCCTCCGAGGTTTGATGGGGTTGGAACGCCAGCTCAAGCTGAGGATTGGCTCTCTACGATAAAGAGGGTCTTGACGGCCACGTTAACTGAAGAGTGGCAGAGGACCACCATAGCGACCTTCCTTTTGGCTGGTGAGGCGAGGCTGTGGTGGGATGAGTTGGAGTTTCATCTCTTTATAGGAAGGCAGCTTGCTGATGTGCCTATGGAGGAATTCTCAAGATTGTTCTTGGCCAGATATCTACCCTCTGCTCAGAAGCTTGAGATGGAAAATCAGCATCTTGGGTTGACTCAGGGAGCCAGAAGCATGGATGAGTATCTCCACGAGTTTACACGGTTGGGTCGGTATGCTGGTGCTATGTTTACGGAAGCAGAGAGGAAGACCAACCGATTTTATGAGGGTCTACGCGGTGACCTATAGTTACTCCTTGTTGGGCCTAAGGCGCAAGGCTTCCTAGCCTTGGTCAATTCGGCCCGATCATTGGAAAAGGTTGTGAAGAAAGTCCAAGAGAAGAAGGACCTAGGGGAAAAGAAGGCAGAGTTCAAAGTGCCAAATGCAAAGTCAGGATTCCGCAGATGGAACAAGAAGCAGAAGACTTCGAATTCAGCCCCTTCGTCTGGTACGTCGGGGACAACCACAAGTCGAGTTCCAAGAGCTTTCTACAACTGTGGGAAGACGGGGCACTTTGCTCGTGAATGTTGGAGCGGATGTGCAAAGTCCGAGAGGAAGCCTGGAGCGACCTATGAAGAGAAAGGGGAGGCGGTGGAGTCAACCGCGTCCCATCATGCTGCAGCCCAGCCTAGAGTTTATAATCTTGGTCTGCAAGAGGCCATGAAACAAGCTGACGTGGTGACAGGTATGAGTTAAATTATAACAGTTTAACTTTATGTAGTTGTTACCTTTTTATATGTTAGCTTAAATTTGTTGGTGCTAGGCTTCGTGTTGATTTTCGATCATCCGGCAAGAGCCCTGTTTGATACGGGAGCATGGCATTCCTTTTTGTCTGAAAGGTTCATATCGCAGATCAGGGTCCCTTCCTCGATGACAAAAGATAGGTTGGATGTGTTGTTGCCCAATGGGTGCTCAATACGAGCAGATAAGTTTTGTGTGGTAAAGATTCGGATTGGGGACCAGGAGTTTGATTTGCGAGCGTTGGTTCTACCGTTAGTGGAGTTTGACGTAATCTTTGGTATGGACTGGCTCTCGGAGCAGCGAGTTTGCATCGATTGCAATCGAAAGGAGGTTAAGTTGGGACAGCATACTGAACGGGAGACTATATTTGCGGGCATGAAGGGTTCGGGTAAAGTTTTGATGTCGGCCCTTCAAGTGATTAAGACAGTTCGGTCTGGTGCGGAGCTGTTTGTCATCTTAGCGCAGGCTTCAACGCCTAGGCCAAGTCTGGACAGTATCCCAATTGTGTCTGAATATCCTGATGTGTTCCCAAATGATCTCACAGGAGTCCCTCCTCAGTGGGAGATTGATTTTACCATTGAGTTGGTATCGGGCGCCAAACCGGTGTCACTCTCTCCGTATCGGATAGCGTCGCGAGAGATGGCGGAGTTGAAGGTGCAACTGTAGGAGTTGTTGGAGCAAGGGTATGTGCGTCCAAGTTCGTCGCCTTGGAGCGCACCAGTTCTTTTCATTAAGAAGAAGGATGAGAGCTTGCGACTCTGTATTGACTATCGGGAGTTGAACAAGCTTACGGAGAAGAACAAATATCTGATCCCCAGGATCGATGATCTATTTGATCAATTGGTTGGGTCAACAGTATATTTGAAGTTATATCTGAAGTCCGGTTACTACCAATTGAGGATAAGGGAAAGCGACATCCCAAAGACAGCATTCAACACGCGGTTTGGGCATTACGAGTTCACGGTCATGCTGTTTGGGTTGTCCAATGCGCCATCCGTGTTTATGGATTTGATGAACATGGCGTTCAGAGAATACCTGGATCATTTCGTGATAGTATTTATCGATGATATCTTGGTATACTCGCAGTGTGAGGAGGACCATTACAAGCATCTACACATGGTGTTGGAGACCTTGAGGAGGAATCAGTTGTATGCAAAGTTCTCCAAGTGTGAGTTTTGGTTATCCTCAGTAGTGTTCCTTGGTCATGTTGTTAGTGGAGAAGGGATAGTGATGGATCCGGCGAAGATAGCAGCGATACGGGAGTGGCCTGTATTGTCTTCAGTGGCGGAAGTTCGGAGCTTTCTGGGGCTTGCCGGCTACTACAGGCGCTTCGTCGAGAACTTCTCGCGGATAGCGTTACCACTCACGACGTTGACAAGGAAAGATCAAAAGTTCATGTGGTCGCTGGAGTGTGAGCAGGCTTTTGAGGAATTGAAGAGACGGTTGACCACGACGCCTATTTTATGTTCGCCGAGTGGAACCGAAGGGTTTGAGATTTATAGTGATGCTTCAGGCAGTGGTTTGAGCTGTGTTCTGCTACAGCATGGGAGCGTGATAGCCTATTGTTCACGACGGTTGAAGGTTCATGAGAGAAATTATCCAGTCCATAACTTAGAGTTAGCAGCCGTGATATTTGCTCTAAAGCTGTGGAGGCACTATCTGTACGGGGTAAAGGTCGATATATACACCGACCATAAGAGCCTGAAGTACCCGCTAGATCAAAAGGATCTGAACATGAGACAGCGGAGGTGGATGAAGTTCTTGGGGGACTATACCTTCAAGATACATTATGTACATGGGAAAGGAAATGCGGTGGCGGATGCGTTGAGCCGCAGGGCTCCTGCGCAGGCCAGTTGGTTATCGGTACATGATGAGAGATTGGTCTGTGATTTGGAGGCATTAGAGATTTCCTGTGTCGATTAGCAGTCTAGTGTCGTGGCGATAGTATGTTGGACAGAGGTGCAGTATGACCTGGCTGATAGAGTTCGATGGGCTTTGATTCAGGATAGCAGCATGAAGTAGATCTTGGATGAATCTTTGGATGGGTCAAATTCCCAGTTTGCGATTGAGGATGAACTGCTAAGGAAGGACGGTTGTCTATGCGTCCCTAGTGTGGATAATCTTCGGGAGGAGGTTATGTACGAGGCTCATCATACTAAGTACTCAATCCACTCGGGTAGCACGAAGATGTATAGAGACATGAAGAAGTTATTCTGGTGGACAGGATTAAAGAAGGATGTGGCACTTTATGTGGCCAAGTGTCAAACTTGTGCCTTGATGAAAGCGGAGTGCCAGAAGCCCGGAGGCTTCCTAAAGTCCTTGTCTATCCCAAAATGTAAATTCGACGACATTTCTATGGATTTTATGCATGGTTTGCCAAAGTCGCAGAGGGGAAACAACGCCATCTGGGTGGTAGTAGATAGGTTTACAAAAGTGTCGCATTTCATCCCGAATAGGAAGGAATATCCAGTGGAAAAGTTAGCCAAACTCTATGTGGATAATATCGTATGGTTGCATGGTGTGCCGCGCAGTATTGTTAGTGACCTAGATGGACGCTTCACGTCGAAGGACTGGAGGCTGGTGCATAATTTGTTGGGAACTAAGCTGAGTTTCAACACAGCCTTCCACCCACAGACGGATGGTCAGACCGAGAGGGTCAACAGGACGATGGAGGACATGCTTCGTATGTGCATCCTAGATTTCAAAAAGCATTGGGAGGATCACCTGTACATGGTGGAGTTTGCGTATAACAACAGCTTTCAAGCGAGTATTAGAATGGCACCTTTCGAGGTCTTGTATGGGAGGAAGTGTCGTACGTCGTTGTCTTGGTTGGAGACAGGCGAGTCGAAGTTGTATAAACGTCAAGCGGTGGAAGACGCCACTTCAATGGTACGTGCAATTCAGGAAAGGTTGAAGATCACTCAGGACAGGCAAGCAAAGTACTATAACGCCAAGCATAGGAACGCGGAGTTCGGTGTTGGCGACTGGGTGTATTTAAAAATCAAGCCATTCAAGGGTGTTTTGCGGGTTCGACGCTTGAAGAAGATGAGTCCGAGATACCTTGGACCATTTGAAATCCTGGAGTCTATTGGCGAAGCAGCGTATAGATTGAAGCTGTCGGTGGAGTTGAGTGGGCTACACGATGTGTTTCACGTATCGGTGTTATAGAAGGCGGTGCAAGAGCCTTTGCAGATAGTTGTGGTTGATCAAGTGCCAGTGGATTACGAGTTGACGACAAAGGTCAAGCCTATACGTATAGAAGACGTTGAGGTCAAACGACTTCGCAACAAGGAAATCTGAATGGTTAAGGTTCGTTGGGATAACTGCGAACGTGAGGAGCTTTCATGGGAGCAAGAGCTAACTATGTTGGAGGAATACCCCGAGTTATTCCACTCAGATAACATTTAATTTTTGTATACCTTTACTTAATTTCGGGACAAAATTCCTTAAGGGGGGGAGATTTATAACGCCCCGAAAATCATTATCGAGCTGGTCATGTCCAAAAGATATTTTGGTGCCTGTATAGGGGTACACGGCCTAGGATACGAGCATGTCCAAGGCCGTGTCTTGCTTGGTGTTTTGGCCGGCTATATCTAGAGAAGGACACGGCAGGAAACACGACATTCTGACGCGGGCGTGTCAATGGACACTGGCATGTTCCTACCCGTGTTCCCGAGAGACGTGACGGTTGGCGTGACGGTTATACGTGACACGCCTCCGGTCACGGGCGTGTCGAGGACCCGACACGGGCGTGTTAGGTTGAGACACGGGCGTGTCTTTGCCCGTGTGGTTTTTCTGCGTTCGACGATCGTGCCTGGATCGAGGCACGCGGCCTGGGACACGGCCGTGTGCGAGGCCGTGTTCGGGCCAGGTTTGGGGATTTCTATACAGATCTGAGTCGTTCGTTTTCTTTAATTAAGATCCAACGACCTAGATGAGTTCCTGCTCTGTTAAGGTCGGAAATAGAGGATCAATTCCTCATTTCTCTCTTAAGCACTCTCTTTCAAGGAGTTAGAGAGAGCAGGAAGAAGGAGGAGGATTTCGGCCGTCGACGGAGCATCGGAGCACCGTTTAGTGAACCGAGAGCGGATCCGTGGAGGAAATCCCATTGCGAAGACTTCTATCCGTGTAATTTTCCATGGCGCAAAGCGTACTACAAGGGTAACGATTCTCTACTTGAGCATGTGAAGCTCTCTTCCTTTTTGCATAGGGAAACCCTTTCCCGTGAGTGTGCGGCGAGTGTGCGGTGTTCCTTTGGGTTGACGGGAATAGTCCCCCTTGTGTTGCATATAGAGTCCGGAATCGAAGTACGGATATAGGCATTGTGTGTGAAGCCTACCCGGACATGTTGGTCTGGATCGGTGATGTTGCATTTGTTATGGTTTGCCGGAGAAGACTTCGTGCTTTGGGTTTTCGGGTTTCTAAGCGGTAGATTGCAGCAGGGATCCTTGGGGATTAACTCCAAGGCGCACCCGGAAAACTGAGCGGAATCGTTGTTCTGATAACTTGGCGGTCTGGGAACCGGCCTTGAACATAACTAGGTTATGTGATTGTTTGGAAATGTCAGGATCCGAGAGAAGCTTGGCTCGTGCGTACGTCTTAAGGTGTACTACGCATTGTGAGCAACGGGCAAGTGGAATCGGACCTGGGCTATGGGCTTCGGCGCGAGAGACCCGAAAGGGGACTGGCCGTTGGCATAGTCAGGAGCCTTAGACAGTGGTCAGAAAGGCTAAAATGCTCATGTTATTGCCATCCGGGGGGGTGGTGGTGAAGACGCTGAAGTGTCAGGATTCACCAATAATGTGCCTTGAGTGCACGGAGTGTTTTGTCGTGCGAGCCTACACCTGTGGTGAAGTATGTTTGTACTATATTGTTTAGCTTGGCTAATGAATTGCAGGGAAGGAGCACCGTCGTCCCGAGTTAGGGGCGGGGTCGTTATAATTTGGTCGGTTTTTGGCTGACCGTTACTTTGTTTGTCACCGTGCGGTGGAATGTTGCTTGCATGTACTGCGGAACCGAGTACCAAATAGCGGGCTGGAGCACATGTTGCTGTGCTGGCCCTAGAAGGCCAAAGCGAATATTTGTACTTTATTTTGTCATGTGTGGCCGGCCTGCGAACCGATGTATGGAAAACATTATATTATTAAGTGAACTCCTGTAAGTCCATAAGGCCGTGTATCTTTCAGTGTATTTGTATTTCATTCCAGTGGTAGTGGTTGTGGACATTCATGCTTTTTTGGATTCAAGTTTGGGTTCTTTCAACTGTTTAAAAAGCTTCCGCTAGAATGCTCTGTGTTAGGACGAGTAGTCTTAATTGGATAGTTTGGGTATTCATACGTAACCATGCCGACTGCCCGTAGTATATGGTGTCAGGTTCCAGCTGGACCTTCTACTATATGTCATACTACGGATGGGGGTGTTACAATCGGTGGCTGGCTGAGATGAAGAACCTTTATTTGTTCGTGCCTTAGAAGCACCAGAGTCCGTCTGGATGGAGGTGGTGAAGAACCTTTGGAACAAAAAAGAGTTTCGTGAAACACTACATGTATGGATTCCTCAATTCTAATGGTTCTTTTATTATAACACTCATAAGCTTTGTTTGATAAGGAATATCCTAAAAATATTCCATTATCAATTTTCTTGTAAAAAGCACAGACAAATATTATAAAACAAGAGACTATATGTGTTTACCTTTCAAGAGTTCATAAGGGGCCTTTAACTTTATTTTATGAATGAGGCTTCTATTAAGAGCATAATTAGCATTGTTTACTGCTTCAGCCCGAAAGGACCTAGGCATATTTGACTCTACTAATAAGGTTCTATCATATTCATTAAGTGTTCTGTTTTTTTCCTTTCAACCATTTCATTTTGTTGAGGAGTTCTAGTAGCTGAAAAGATTTGTCTAATTTTTTTTATCCTCATAGAATTTACATATCAATTGATTTTCAAACTCTGGGTCATGATCACTTCTGATCAAATGCACTTTAGTATTAAAATCAGATTGAATCTGTTTGATGAATCTTGAGAGGATTAAAAAGGTTTTAGACATAGCTCTTAGGAAGAACACTCAGCTAAATCTTGAGTAATCATCCATTATGACCAAAGTATAAGACTTGCCTCCTAAACTCTGGGTGGTAAGAGGACCAAATAAATTCATATGCAGTAGATATAAAATTTTAGGAGAATCATTCTTACCTATTGGATTGAATGATGATTTGACTTGCTTACCTTGTTGAAATGTTTTACAAGGATTAAGTTTTTTATACTTACCTTTTGGTAAAGCTCTTACCAAATCATCCTTTGCAAGCTTAATTATGGTCTTGTGATTGACATGAGCAAGCTTTTTGTATCATAGCTCATTCTTGTTCAATTCAGCATTAAACAGACATACCTCATTATTGGTTGAGCTGAAATCATCTACATAGACATAATACTATAATATCAGCTATGAAGTTGACTATTTGACAAAGGTTGTATGTGAGTACAACTTTATATTCACCATCACATAGTTGACTGATACTAATTATGTTATGTTAAAGTCCTTCAACATAAGGTACTTTAGAGAAAGTGATATCTCCAATTTTGATCATTTCATAACATTTGGTTTGACCATAATTGTAATCACCAAAAATTAGCTTTGGCTCATTTTTGGCCTTGAAATTATCCAGCAATTCTTTATGTCAAGCCATATAAATGGAGCAACCACTGTCCAAATACCATAGCTAGGTTGTATAAGCACAGTCTTTTTCCTATAAAAGAAATCAAACATCAATTGGGATCCATGTTATCTTGCACCCATTACTTCTTTTTTCATTATAAGGAGTGGTCCAAGTATATGATGGCCTTTCATCAGTGGCAGAACTAGGAATTTAGTAGAACCCGGGCACAATAAAAAATTACTATTTATTAGGTTTTTTTACACATTTTTTAAATAATTATTTGGTCTGACAAAGAAAGACATGTTTTAAGGAAATAAATGATAGCATTAACATAAAGGGAAACAAACTCCAGCCTAACAACACTTTGCTTAATATTATGAGGTTAACAAAAGAAGAATTAGGAATACCTTCAACTTATCTCATCCGATTTTGAATTTTTCTCTGCAAAATTTTTATCCTCATGGAAATAATAAATCCCACAGGAATTCAATAGAAAAAAGAGAGCAAATGGCAGCAAAATACAAGCTTGCAAAGAAATTAGAACTATTGGCAACAAAAAATGTTAAGGCATTTAACTGAAAGCCGTTTCTCCAAAACAATCATGGCTTTTAGAAGAAAAACATGCAAATTTCATCAAAAATTTGAGAAAATCCAAACACAAAGAGATGGGTATTCTCATATCTTTCTACCAGAAGAGCTGAGACATGTTTTATGCTTGGACTTCAAGGATAGTTGAGATGATGTCGTCTTGAACCACATAGAAGGTGTTGAAAGATGGAAATGGAGGGGGTTATCAGGGACATTGAAGAGGTTTTAACAATTTGAAGGAACATAACTTTTTGGTAGGGAAGAACTTTTTGGACATACATGTACAGAGGCCAGCGGGGCAGAGCTTTTAAAAAAACAATTAATAAACATTTTTTGGTTTTTATAGCTTGATGTACAGAACTTTTTGGACATAAAGTGGAATCGGAAATAAAAGTCTCTGTGCATCAGATACAAGACATAGGATGGCTACACTGGCTTCTTAGCACAGGGAAAAAATCACAAAAACAGACTCGGGCACATGCCCGGGTGTGCCGCCATCTAGTTCCGCCCTTGCCTTTCATAATACCCCTTAGGATAAAAGAGTGTTGGTCTATTAAACCAACAACTTCCAGTTTTATGTCCCTTGGTAAAACATTTTGTGCAAACATCATTTACAGAATAATAAGAAGAAAAAATATTATCCAGGGATACGCGTCGAGTTGGAGTCGACGTAACTTTCTAGATCCGTCGATTTGAAGTCGATGTTCCATAGGTGTTACGTCGATATGAAGTCAACACATGTTTCTGATTTACTGAAACTACTGATCTTTGTTTATTATTTACTAATGGTTGTTTACCTACAACTTCTTTTCTTTTGAATTTATCCTTATTAAATCTTATTGTACTTTTTGAATCATTACTAACATTTATACTAGGTTGTATTCGCTTTGCTTTAGAGAATGATACATGATTTTTCCAAGCAGTTGTATTGTTAATTATTACTATCATATATGGATTGACTCCTAATCCTAAATGATTAAACCTTCTCTTAAGGTTTTCTATAATATACTTAAGTTGTTAATTCCTTCCATTTAGAGAATCTTCAAAGACTTTTGCCTTTAATTGCTCTTCCTTCAATAAGGTGTTTTTCTTTTGTTAAGTCTGCAACTTGATTCTTTAATTTTTTTATTTTAATTTCTAACAATTTATCTTGTTCAGCTTGTTTTTTGTCACATGAATAACACTTAATTAACTATATTTGTTTTCTTAAACTTTTAATTTTTGTTTCAACATCTAACTAATCCTTACAAAAACTTTAAAGCAAAATTTAAATTATTCTGATGAAAAATCAATATTATCAAAATAATTTACCTGACTTTCTTCAGTATCTGAGTTAGTTTCCAATGTCATCAAACATATTTCTTCTGCATCAGCTTCTTCTTCACAATTTGATGAAGAGCTTGACTCAGAACTAGTATCACTGCAGGTTTCTTCTATAAAACCTTTCTTCTTTTTCATATCCTTTATCTTGAGATATTTTTTTTGATCCTTTTTTGTTTATCCTTTTGTTGATCTGAACATTTAGTTGCTATATGTCCAGACTTTCTACATAAATAACAAATTATCTCCTTATTAGAAGTTTTGTCAAACTTTGGCTTATTCAGAATCTTATCTCTTCTTATGGAGCTTTTAATCTTGATCTAGTTTCTAAATCTTCTTGCCAGAAGATTGAACATCTCTTGTTCTGATGCAGATGGTTCATCATCAGTGACTTTAAAAGCAATTAATTTGTCTTTAGGTATAATGACATTCTCCTTTGCTTCTTCTTCAGCTCTACTTTTCAGAAGTTGTTCATATGATTTGATCTTTCCTAACATGGTATCTGTTATAATATCTCTGTGACATCTTGCTTCTATGATAGCCCAAATCCTTGAATCTCATGTACTTGGAAAGCACATGAGTAATTTATCGTTTATCATAGAGTACTTAGAAATCACATGAGTAATTTATCGTTTATCTCGGTAAGAGATATATCCTTATTCAAACCTTTCAGCTCTTTTATAATCATGTTACATTTATCATACATTTTAGCTACAGATTCATCAACTTTATTTTGGAAATTTTCATAATGAGAAATTAAAAGTGATCTTCTATGTTTCTCTTATCAGAACTTCCATCAACAGTCCTTGATAGTGATTCCCAAATCTTTTTAGTTGATTGACATTCTGCAACCTTCAAAAAGACATCATCTGATATTGTTGAGACTTGAGACTAGTATGTTCATTATTTTACCATCCCTGTCTTTTATTCTCTTTTCATCATCTATCCACTCACATCTTGATAATGTTTCTATAGTAACATTTTTATTTGCATCCTTCCTCTAAGGCATAGGTGGTGCTATCAAAATTGAACCAAAATACATTCATCAATAGAATTCAAATACAATCTGATTCGTGTTATCCAGAGTGTAAACTTTTCAAGATTACAGACTGGAGATCTTGTAGATGCAAATCCTTTGAATGTATTAGATACATTTTTGAAAAATTAATAAACTATATACTATATAACTATTATGATCTTTTTGATCAAGGTGTTAACTTTTTCTTGATTAACCTTCTCTGGATTAACCATTTATTGATCAACCTCCCTCTGATAGCAATTAAAATGAGAGAACAATTAACTAATTCCTCAGAGATTTCTCTAGAGAGTGTGTGAATAGAGATTAAAATATATTTTAAAATTAAATATACAATTCACAGAATTTGCATTTACACAAGCTATTAACCAGAATTAAGAATAAATAATTAAAATCATAGAAGAACAAATAATAAATCACAGAATAATACACAAACACAAAGACACAAGAAATATAGTTGTTTCTCAAAATCTGGGTACATTCACTATTCTATCTCCTTGGTAGGAATTCACTATCACACTACATATTGTAGAAACCAGAACCTGGTTTCAAATAGAGTTCGGACGCAAAAGGGGTAACCATACACCTACTTCTCCTAAGGAAGAACACTTGACCAGTAACTTAGCACTAGAGAATAGACCCTAAGCTACAGTGTATAGGTCTCACCAGTCACCATACACCCGGAAGATCAAAGAGAGTCTCCCCTCCCTAACTAATGCTGAACTGGGTACCTTGGAGGGCACTTGAAAGCCAACCAGAAAAATACCAAGGAGGAAGAAGCCAAAGAAAATTGATCTCCTCGAAAGGTGCCCCTGGGGTCTAATTATAGTTTTTCAAGTCTGACATGCAAATAGCAGAATCCCGCCTTTTGGTTTTATTATAAGCATCCCCAAGTGGTCTGTCAACAACGAAACTCCGTTATTTGGAGGAGCTATTAATAGACCTAAAGAGATATCTTGGGGTGGAGAGTGCCTGGTGAAGCTGGATCTTGCCTCTAGATACTGGATCTTGCACCTAGACCATGAATCTCGTCTCTCGTCCTTGGATCTCATCTCTGGACCATAGATCTTGTCTATAGATCCTAAGTCTCGCCTCTGGATCCTGAATCTAGCCTTTGTACCCTAGATCTCGCCTTTGGACCCTAGATCACATCTCTAGACCCTGGATCTCGTCTCTAGATCCTGGATCTCGTCTCTAGAACCTAGATCTCGCTTGTGGACCTTAGATCTTGCCTCTGGACCCTAGACCACACCCCTGGACCCTAGATCTTGCCTCTCGACCCTGGATCTCACCACTAGACCCTGGATTATACCTATGGACCCTATATCTCGCCTCTAGAACCTGGATCTCACCTCTGGACCCTAGATCTTATCTCTTAACCTGGATCTCGCCTCTAGACCCTAGATCTCACCTCTAGACCATGAATCTCACCTTTGGACCATGGATCTTGCCTCTGGACACTAGATCTTACCTTTAACCCTAGATCTCGCCTCTGGACCTTGGATCTCGCCTTTGGACCCTATATCTCACCTATAAACCCTGGATATTGCCTTTGGACCATGTATCTCACCTGTGAACCCTAGATCTCACATCTGGACCCGAGATCTCGCATCTGGACCTTGGATCTCACCTATGAACCCTAGACCTCGCCTTTAGCCCGTGGATCTCACCTCTGGACCATGGTGTATAACTTGTAATTTGTCGAGATCAGAAATGCCTAAGGAGATGGCTATTCGTAGACCTCTCTATGAGTAGAGGCGAGCAAAGATGAGGAGAGGTGAGCTTGGGCAAGCAGAGATGAGTTTGGGCAAGCAGAGGCGAGCTTGGGCGAGCAAGGTGAGCTTGGGCGAGTAGAGGTGAGCTTGGGAGTGTAGAGGCGAGCTTGAGCCATCAGGGGCGAGCTTGGGCAAGTAGAGGCATTCTTGAGTGAGCAGAGGCGAGTACCTTGTGAGTACCTCGCGAGTATGGGCTAGTAGCCTTTAATACTCGCTAGTAGAGGCTAGATACTCGTCGCTCTTAGGATTTCTCTATAAATAACCCCCCATGGGTACTAAAAATGGCACTTTTAGAAGATGTTGAGGTCCCCCCATGCTGGATACTTGTCAAATCCATGTTTGTCTAGTACCTCGCCCAGCGTTTGGTTGAGAAGGGGAAGTACCTTCCAAACTTTCAGGTACGTAGTGGGACCTCCCTGCTATAGCACTTAGGGTATTTTTATAGATAGATTTCTCTCTCGCGTGCTAGCCATCTGAATTGTGCGGTCCGACCGCAAAATCAGTAATCTTAGTCTGTCTTGATCCAAATTTTGGCCTAGGGATTTTCCCGGCTACAACGCCTGGATCTCACCTCTGGACCCTAGATCTCGCCTCTAGACCATGTATCTCGTCTCTGGACCCTGGATCTCACCTCTGCCCCTATATCTCGTCTTTGGACCCTAGATCTCATCTCCGGACCCTGGACCTCCCCTTTGGACCCCGAATCTCACCTTTGGACCCTAGATCTCACCTCTGGATCCTAAATCTCATCTCTGGACCCTGGATCTCGCCTATGGAGGTGACTCCTTCTACACTTGTCTTAGGTGGTTGAGATCTTCTAGGCTATCCTCGGTAGTCTCTGATCTCGATGAATTACGGGTTATACATCTGAGTCTTTTGATAAGAAAACTCTTAGAACAAATAACTAGATCTTTTAATAAGGAGATCTTAAAGCAATACAATCTAAGTCTTTTATCAAGGAAACTCTTAAAACCTCTAACTGAATTCTTTGAAGAAGGATTCAAAAAACTCTTTTCACAAACTAAAATAGTTAATGAATCAAAAAATAGAAGAAGATTTGAGAATTTAGTGATCTTCTTGATGAGTCCTTTCAGCATAAGCCTGAGAACTATTTAACACTTAGTGAATTGATATCTGGAACTCTATTTAATCCTTGAATAAGAAGATCTTAGGGATTATAAGCCCTTAATCCAGAATATCCTTTAATCTTCATTGAATCTAATGCAACAATTGATAAGCCTTAAAAAGATGAGGAACTGATTATATTTTCAGATTCAGGAATAGAGATGAAAATCCACTTGTTCAAGAAAGAACTTCAATTGCCGATTATAATCTTCATATCTGGTAGAAAATCCAACATCTCCAAGAATCGGTTATTCAATTCAAACTTTTCTTGAAGTAATTCTGAATAAATCTTCAAAAACAATCTCGTTCAGAAATCTATTCGACGTAACATCAAGTTCAAATAGAGGTAGCACGAGTTCTGGCTTCTTTCAGATAATCTGTCAATTTAGTTCTGTAATCGACATTACGTCGATACTATATTAATGTATACATCGATTTAATCCTTTAATTAAAGTCGACTTGTCTTGATCTTTTACGCTGACTTGTATCAAAGTCGCGTTGATATAATGTCGAAGTTGCGTCGACTTCTAGTCGACACATATTTGCATTTCCTGACTTTCCTCTTAAATTCATTATGTTATTCTTATGTCCTTTACACTAAAAAAATCCTATGACTTCTAAGACCATATTACTCACTCTATACAGTATAAGTAATAAATTTGGAATGTAAAATCACTTAAATAAATTTATTAAGGTAAATTAAAAGGGTTTTTCCCAACAGTCTCTAGAAGTGTTCGCAACCATCTCTAGAAGTGTCTGCGATCGTCTCTTCGAGATCCCTCGTGGTCTCCCTAGGTGTCTGCCGCTTCTCCAACAGTCTGTGCAACCTCTTGTCTCACCCCCCCACCATTCGACTCTTGTTATACCTTGGGCGGCTGCGCATTTAATGTCATGTTTAATGAGGCATTAAATGTCCGTCTCTTCGAGAACTGTCCGAACAGCTCACCCTCGTATATAAATAGAGGACAAGGGGTGCTTGGAGAGGAACAACACCCTGGGGCCAGAACCTGTAACGACCTCCCCAGGCTATGGCTTGAAAGGACGACCGCCGACATCCTAGCACCCCGCTCGAAAGGGTTCAGCCTCAACAAGTCTGTAAACCGTACACCCCAACTTCTCTCTATTCGCACTAGCGGATTGTTGGAGGCGGCAACCTCCCTTCAACAAGAAGTGATCCAGTTAAACGCCCCTACGAGGACTTCTTAGGAGGTCATCCATCCCAGGACTACTCCATCCCGAGAACGCTTAACTATGAAGCTTTTCCATTTCTCATCAAAAGGGAAGTTGTGGCCTCCAATAACCCGCCCATGGATAGAGAGAGGTTGGGGTGCATTGTTTGCAGACTATTTGCAGCTGAACCCTTTCGAGCGTGGTGTTGGGGGTGCTGACGGTTGTCCATTCGAGTCGTTGGTTGGGGAGGCCGTTACAGAACATACTAGTTTTAGTGTTCACTAGTTGCCTTTTCTCTCTTCTTCTTCTCTTGTATTCTCATGTACTCTCTACTTTCCTTGCAACCCTTTTTTTCAAGTAATATAAAGGTATGCCGCAATAGATGCATTTGTTGTGGTGGGTCAAATCTGGTGTTCTATGCTGCTAGCGACACCCCTTCTTTTGAGTATTTTATGTCCACTGAGCCCCACATGGATATTAACCAGTCAATTGGGGTCTCCCATATATTCACCAAACTACCCTAGGTGGTTGTTGAGTCCATGCGTGGCACGTGGCGCGGGCAACTTCATTGAGTGAATAGTGGCTTGAAGGGAGCAATCCTTGGCTCGCGAGTGCAGTGTGTGCCTTCATGGACTTGGAAATATCTGAGACCCTTAGTAGAGTGAGCGTCTGAGCATGACGTACCTCCATCTGATACAGTTGCTCCTCTATTGATGATGATAGCGTGATGATTATCTCCTCGAGAAGTGGTTCGTTGCCGACAAGAGTGTTGCATGAGGCTTGATTGTCATATTCCTTGCAAGTTGATTGGTTTTTCACGTGGGCACCTCCTTTTGTAATTACAGCTGGTTTGGGGTACTTGCACAGGGCAAGCTTATCTTCAAAAAATTTATTAGGGCCCGTTCGTTTCACCGGTTTTGGTATGCAGGTTTCGGTTTTACTTAAATAAAACTAAAAATCAAGTTCGTTTTAGGCTTTTTGAAGCGAGATTTTGGTTTTATTAAAAAACCGATCGGTTTTCAGCGCTTAAAAATTTCACTAGCCCTAAAATTTACCTTCATACATCGGTTTTCATCCGCCGCTGTTTTCTCCCTCCCGATCGAGCGAATAGTCTCCGTCTTCCTCCACGCCCACGCTTCCACGACGACAGCAGGAAACTCTGGCAACGACACACGAAACTCCAGCGACCACCACCGGCATCGACTACCAATTCCTGTGTCGTCTTCCTCTCTGTGCTCCGACGACTTCGCAGCCTCCTCCGAACCGGTTTAGGTTTTCTTTCTTCCTCCTCCAGCAAATGTTATTTTTATGTTTACGAATTTCGCTTGATCTTTACTCCAGCACTACAGTTCGCTCGATCTTCGTATTTTCACTGTTATTTTTACTAATGACTTACCTCCATACATCGATTTTCAGATCTTTGTTGTGTGATCATGTGCTATGATTCATTATAGTCAAATGAGATCTGTTTCTAACATCAGTTTATGTTATTCTTATAGTCAAATGAGATGCGTTATTCTGCAGATGATATTTTCACTGCAGCAAATGTGCCGTCTCCCTATCCGTGTGACTTTTTTCACTGTTATTTTCACTGTTTTGGGGGATTTTTTTACAGTAAATGTCAAATTTTTTTTATAGTCAAAAGAGACCAATTTTTTCCCAGTCAAATAAGATCAATTTTGTGTTTGTTATCGTAGATGGATGCTATTATTGAGTTACGTAGGAAAAAAAGTTGTTCAGGTGAAATAGAAAGATTATAGTTGTGCTTGCTGCGGCTGCCGTTGTTTTGAGTTCACCTACTGTACGGCTTTCTTCAATCCTTAGGGAGCGACAAGATCACACACGAAGAATATTATTAGATAGGTTGTATAATGAGACCGACATCAATTGCTACAACTTACTGCGCATGAATAAAAGTTATTTTCGAAGCCTGTGCAACATTTTAGTGGAGAAGGGGCTTCTTGTTGAAACTCAAAATATAACGGTAAAAAAATCCGTCGGATTGTTTCTATATATCATAGCACATAATAACAAATTTCGGGATGTAGGGGGAACATATTTACGTTCTAACGACACTATTAGTAGACATTTCAATAAAGTGTTGAAGGCAATACTGAAGTTGAGTCCAGACTACATCAAACTACCTGAAACAACACAAGCTAGTAAGTGGGGGTACTTTAAAGATTGCGTTGGTGCTATTGACGATACACACATTGATGTCACTGTTCTGGTAATTGACCAAGGTAAATACCGGAATCAGAAACAAGCAATTACCACAAATGTACTCGGGGTCTGTGATGCAAATATGAAGTTCATATACGTTTTACCTGGATGGGAGGGTTCCTCTTCGGAATCAAGAGTGTTGCACAATGCACTTGAGAGGGAGGATCGCTTTGAAGTACCTGTAGGTAAATATTTGGAGTGCATTTAGATTTGCTCCTAATAATTTTGGATGGATTATTATTTAATATCAGATTGTAGGAAAATATTATCTTGTTGATGCTGCATATATAAATGGGCCTGGATTTCTAGCTCCATAACGATCAACACGTTATCATCTACAAGAGTGAACAACTCAAGGCAATAATTCAACCACATACAAAGAGTTATTTAATCTTTGTCACTCAAAAAAAGGAATGTAATTGAAAGGACGTTTGAGTTACTTAAAAAAAGATGGGCAATTTTACGTCAGCCATCATTCTTCGATATCAAATGTCAGGTAGAAGGTACTGGTTTTTGTTCTCATCTCGCTCGGTATCATTTAATTGCGCTCCTATTTTATACATGTTCAAATTATTAATGTTTGTTGTATCCTTCAAAATTTTTTAGTCGATAAAAGATAAGTGCATGATGCTCGTTTGCTAGAAGAAGTGGATGCGGAGATATTAGCACAACCTACTAATGGAGATAGCTTTGTATATGAGGACACATCTACCCCAATTCAATCAACCATTGAATGGACTGCATTCTGTGATACAATGGCCCATACATGATTCAATGAGTACCGACAAAGAGAAAATGATGTTTAAAACTCTTCTTGTTATCTTGGTTGCATTATGTAATTTTGGTCTTGTATGCTGCACTGGCGCCTATGACAGACCTTTCAGAGCCTGATATGATCAGTGCTATTGATATGCTTGTCGCCGACGAAATCAAATGTGAGTGTTTTTTGGTTATGCCAGAGATTCTTAGGAGGGCTTGGTTGTGCGTGCACTTGAGCGATTAGTTTTTTGGCCGCGGCATAATTATGGTGGATTGTATCTTTTTGATACGTAAAACTTATATCATGATGATTGTATGTTTTTTGAGGCGTAAACACTATGATGGTTTTAAGTTTTTGATGTGTGAAAACTTTATATCATGAACGATTAGTTTTTTAATGATGTTTAAAATGTTTGTTTATATAAGTTTAATTTTTTTATTACTTTAAAAATCAATTCTTGTGCCCGAAAACCTTCCTACAGACGAACATGAATATTGTCATTTATCAATTTCTGGGCCTGAAAACCTTCCTGCAAACGAACAACAGAATTGGTTTTGACAGAAAACTAAAACCATCCAGTTTTTAGTTTTCAAACAAAACCAATTCCTGCGAAACAAAACCTGCAAAACGAACAGGGCCTTAGAGTTTTTTTGGAACAACTTCTCACAGACGGCGTCAAACTGATGCGGGTCACCCGGTTTTTCCCCGGTCGGGAAAATCAGACCGCTTTAGCTCAGAGTTGGACCGGGTGCACAAACAATTAATGTAAAATAACGGCAAATGACATAAAGCTTTTTTGACGTGGAAAACCCGGAAAGGGTGAAAAACACGTGACCGGATCTGTGCCGGGCCAAAATCCATTATTTCATTGAGTTTACAAGAGTTTGATTTTCCTCTGAGAGTGACAGACCACGTCTTTATTATAAAGCGTTGAGCGCTAAACGACTTAGAGAAGAAGCGGAGCGAATTTCGAGCGGAAGAATGATCAAAGTCACACGTTCTCCCCGAAAAACCTCAGGGCTTTCTTTAGCTTCTGGAGTCGCTTGTCTTCAAAAGAGAGTCTGAAGTCTATTTATTGTTTTATGTATACGCGTGCTGGAAATTGTGTCGAATCAGATTTTGTGTTGGCGAATGACGTCACTTCATTACGATCACCTAGATCACCAGTTTTCTTGAAAAATGACAAACGTGCCCCTCCGGCAGTCCGGGCGGCCCGGACAGGCTACCCGGCGACGGTGGGGGCCGGCGGAGGCAGGCGACGACGACGAAGATGGCCGGAGGTAGCAGAGGCGGCCGGCGACGCCACAGACGCGCGCTGGGTGCCACCTCCCAAGTCCAAATAGCATCTCAAGATCTTAATCTATTAAATATTTTAACCATATTAGTCAATTATTTCAAATTTAAAAAAATTTAAAATATCAAATTCTAAGAAAAAAACCTGAAGGGAAAAGCCGCAAATTAAGAGACGTTGGACGGCTTTGAGATTTGTGCTCCAATATATATCCATTAATCCGCCCGCGCGCCCACCTAATCCCATGATTCCCATCGGTACGGTGCATGAATCTTGAGGCCAATTACCTGTAAAAATTTCGGCGAACAATAAATTGCGCGCATGCTGCATATGTTTTTTGTTCTGAACCGAGCCGACCTCCTTGGGCCGACATTTGACGGTCTTCTTATTACTTCCAACCCGGAACCGCAGAAGATGTCGCCGGGTCGGCCGAACCGAGCTGACGGAAAGTTGACCGCACAATCGAACCGGCCACGTCATCCGCTTCCGCCGGCTCTGGGGCTGCTCCACCACGCGCTCGCCTGTCGGCCCGTCGCCGTTACGATGCCCTTTACGGAAAACGACAAAAATCTTCCCGAAATCTCGATTTAATACTCCCAACTTAGCCGCAATTTCTTAAAGAACCTCATTATTATTCGGATTTTGTTTACACATATCCTCTTCAGGATAACTAACGATATTTTAAAAAATAATTTAAATGGATATTATTTTATCTCCCCCTAAATTAAGAAAAATTATCTTTCAAAATTAAATCATCAATAATTAAGTCAAAATTTGCTAGCTGCACCTCAAAATTTAGAAAATACATATTTTTCTTACCTCTTCTATTTTCCTTACCTCATTTTCCTCCTTTAGCCCCATCTTCCAATATTTAAAGATATTTTGGCACAGACTTTTGTATTCTTTAGCATGTTTAGGATTTATCTTCATTTAGACTAGCTGTTCTCTAGAACTTGTGAATTTTACAAGATATTTGGATTTTAGATAATTTTTTAAAATTTTAAATTATGATTTATGAGTGACAGACACGGACCTCCGACCCTACGGTCAGCCGCAATAGTACCTCAACCGTGATAGTGTATGGGGAGCCCATGCCCCACGCGCAGGGGCGGACCTAATAAAGGGCGAGTGTGGGTGGCCGCTCACACTGAGAAAAATAATCGCGGAATAGGGTTCTTTGCGAGAGTGAACAGCGCCAAATTTCTGGGCCTTATTTTTTAAAAAAAAATAATTGAATAGAAAGCGGTTATTATAATAACCGATGTTTAAAGTCCACTATAGACTTTTTATTAGTGCTCGGATCATGATGTTTAAAGTCCACTATAAACTGTTAGAGATTGATCTTGACTGCGTTGAATGTAGTGGACACTCTACCCTGAAGAATAGACCGTGATTTATATATAAACCGCTGTCTATACTCAAATAGACAGCGGTTTATATATAAACCGCTGTCTATTCTTCAGGGTAGAATAGACGGCGAATGTCTATACTTGAAATAGACAGTGATTTATATATAAACTGCCGCCTCTGGTGAAAGGGAGTGTTATCAAGGGTTGCAGGTTCGATACCTAGCGCCAACAACGCGACTTGCTGAAAAATAGGCGGGAGAGGCGTTGGGGTGTATTGGGCTGCAACCCTATAACGGGCCTGCGGGGCGAGACACGCTGTGCGGCCCATGGTTGGGTGTGGTAGCCTCTGAGCTCTAAACCGACCGTTACATAAAAAGTGCACTTTTTATGTAACGACTCGGCCCACGGCACCCTCGCCGACCCCAAGCGACGTTACAGGGCTGCAGCCCGTGCCACCCAAACCCATCTCCGGCCTGTTTCTCAGCACGACGAGTTTTTGAGAATGTCAGGTTTCGAACCCAGCACCTCCTTAACAAGTCACCTTCAACAGTCCTCATCACCACGACAGCTCAGTTGGTGATGAGGGCTGTTGAAGGTGCCTTGTTAAGGAGGTGCTGGGTTCGAAACCTGACATTCTCAAAAACTCGTCGTGCTGAGAAACATGCCGGAGATGGGTTTGGGTGGCACGGGCTGCAGCCCTGTAACGTTGCTTGGGGTCGGCGAGCGTGTCGTGGGCTGGGTCGTTACATTTCCAACCAAAAAAATCATAATTTCCCAATTAGACTTATTGGAAACGATCCACGTAGATTTATTCGTGCTTGGTTTGACGAATACAGTTACTGGTTGGAGTATAGCATAGTAAAAGATGCTGCATTTTGCTTATGTTGTTATCTATTCAAGCCTGAGCATGGTGACCAAGGAGGAGAAGATGCTTTTGTTATTGGTGGTTTCACAAATTGGAAACATTAAGATAGGTTGAAATTTCATGTTGGAAATCATAGTAGTATCCATAACAAATGTTTGAGGGCTTTTCTTGACTTGATGAAGCAAAACAACACATTGAAGTTGTTTTGTGCACTCAATCTGAACAAGTTCTAAATGATTATTGCACCCACCTGGAAGCTTCATTGGATTGTATTAGATTTCTTTTAAAGCAAGGCTTAGCATTTTGTGGTCATGATGAATCTGAAGAATCAGACAATCGAGGAAATTTTCTAAAACTTATTCAATTTCTTACAGATCATAATGAAAACATCAATAAAGTTGTACTACGGAATGCTCCTGAAAATCTTAAATTAGTAGCACCAAGTATCCAAAGAGATATTGTCCAAGTTGCAGTAATAGAGACTACAAATATCATCATTAAAGAGATTGTACAAGCTGAGTTGTTTTCTATTTTAGTTGACGAAGCTCGTGATTACTCTGTTAAAGAATAAATGGCTATAGCTCTACGTTATGTTGACAAGAATGAAAGGATAATTGAGCGCTTTCTGGGCATTATCCATGTTGAAAATACGAGTGCTTCATCATTTAAGCCAGCGTTTGAGTATTTATTTGCTAAAAATGGGTTGAGTCTATCAAGCTTACGGGGACAAGGATACGATGGAGTTAGTAATATGCAAGGTGAATTCAATGGTCTAAAATCATTGATTATGGAAGAAAATCAATCCACTTATTATGTCCATTGCTTTGCTCATCAACTTCAGTTGACACTTGTTGTGGTCGCAAAAAACACCAAAAGATTTGTTCTTTTTTAGCATGGTCGCAATTATAACAAACATTATTGGGGCAACTTGTAAGCGTAGAGACATTCTCCGGGAGAAGCAATTTATAAAGGTTGTTGAAGAAATATCTAGTGGTGAAGTTATAACGGGGAGAGGTTTGAATCAAAAAAAAACTTTGAAAAGAGCATGAGACACAAGATGGAACTCGCATTATAGAACTCTTCTGAGTTTAATTTGCTTATTCTCATCAGTTATTGATGTGCTTGAGATTATTGAAGAGGATGACAGACTTTCAGAGCAAAAAGCTGAAGCGAGTGAATTATTGAATGTTATGCAATGTTTTGAATTTATATTCCAACTCCACTTAATCAGAACTATCTTAGGGATCACTAATGATTTATCACAAGCATTACAAAGAAGTGATCAAGACCTTGTAAATGTCATGACTCTTGTCAAAATTTCCAAGCTACGGTTACAAATATTGAGGGACAATGGATGAGATTCTTTACTTCATGAGGTAACTCTTTTCTGTAACAAACACGAAATTGTTGTTCCAAATATGAAAGATAAATTTGTTGCACGTGTATGATCAAGACGTAAATCTAAAGATACTTCAAACCTTTATTTTTATCATGTGGAATTATTTTATGTGGTCATAGATATACAACTTGTCGAGTTAAATAATCGATTTGATGAAGTGAATACTGAATTGCTTTTATGTATGACAAGTTTGGATCCAAGTAATGGATTTTCTGCATTTGATTGGCACAAACTGATTCGATTTGCTGGGTAATATCCCATGAAATTTTCTCCAGTTGAATTAATGGAGCCTGATAATCAGTCTGAAAATTATATTTTGGATATTCGCTCAAACGATGACTTTGCAGAGGTGATTGGTTTTGGAGGATTAGCTATGCGACTAGTTGAATTGAAGAAGGATGTTTTTTATCCATTTGTGTTTTTTGCTTGTGAAGCTCGCACTATTATTACCTGTTGCAACTGCAACTGTAGAAAGAGCTTTTTCAGCAATGAAGATTATCAAGTCATCACTACGTAATTGAATGGAGGATGAATGTATGAATGCATGTTTAGTGATATATATTGAAAAAGATGTATTTTCTACTATCAACAATGAGGTGATAATGAAATGTTTTCAAAACATGAAAGCTCGTAGAGAAATTTTATAAGCAAGGTTATTATGTAGACTGCAAACCACACTTCTTTTGTGTATAATGTTTCAGTATTTTTTTGTTGCACTTCTTTGTCTATTGGTGTATTTTCTTTTATTTTTACCTTATATGCTCTTGCTTTGAAATACTGAAGTACATGTTCTTATTGATATGTGTATCATGTTTTAGATGTGTATTAGTTGTAGATGTTAAAATTTCACAAGCTGATCAGATGGTAGTTTTGATACTAAGTAAAAACTTTCAGAACTATCAAGCTGACAACTTGATCAAGCGGAAAACGAGAAACAGGCGCAGGAACAACTGAGCTAAGTAAATCAGAGACAATAAAAAGCAACCACAGATCTTGTATTATCAACTATCTTCATTACAAGGAAAGACATACATGAAGAGACATGATTTCGCTAAGTACAAAGGAGAAGCAAAATAAGCGAACAAGAACTTCAAGTCGGGTGGACATCCCCAGAGATCGTCGAGTCCGCCGAGTCTGCTGAGACCGCCACATTACGGACTTTGCGAATACCCTGGACTTGTCACAGATTGTGACCAAGTCTAGCAACCAACCAAAAAAACCTGGAGCAAGCTCGACCGACAAGAAGCCAGACCGCCAGCTCCCAAGGCAGTCCGCCAACCACGAATGTGGTTATCACTAACCGCTCCAGCAGAGATCAAGGGCACGGGCAAATGTCGATCTCTCGATCTCCATATACAGTCCGCAATAAAGGGACTCCGCGAACATAAAAGGAGACCGTCACATTCCTGCGGATATACTACCTATCTGTACGGTTACTTCAAAGAACAGCCAACTGCAGAACCACAAGCCGAACTGACTGAACACCACCACCAGGTCGCAATAAGCAGGTCGCCCAGGCCGCACCATCAGTCCCTCTAGGCCATGCCATCAGTACGCCCAGGCTGCGCGGTCTGCCCGATCAACCCCCACTTTCACTTCACAATTTTCAACACTCCTCCTTGAAGTGAGAAGTTATGATGAAGCCCACCAGTCCTCATAACAGTGTAAATGGCACCTTCGACAGTGGCTTCGTGAAGATGTCTGTGATGTTGTCCTCACTCCGCACATGCTCCACCATAAGAGATCCCTCCAACACCTTCTCCCGAATGAAGTGGTGCAAAATCTCTATATGCTTGGTTCGTGCGTGACAAACTGGATTATTCACCAGTTTCAGGGCACTTTAATTATCACCGCACAATAGAGTAGGACCGCGCACTTCTTCATAGACGTCCTCTACTAGTCTCCTGAGTCAGACGGCTTCCCGAGCTGCCAAGGCCGAAACCTTATATTCTGCTTCCGTAGCAGATACGAACACCGAGTCTTGCATCTTGCTAAACCAAGAGATACTGGCTGATCCATACATGAAGACATAACCAGGTGTTTGCTTCCGGTCGTTTGGATCTCCCACATAATCAGCATCTGAGTATCCTTGAGGAATAAAACTTGTGCCTCTCCTATAAAGGAGATCCATATTAGAAGTGGACTTCACATACTTCAGAATATTCTTTGCCACCATCAGATGAGGTTTCTTGGGTTCCGCCACATACCAACTTACTCAGCCAACTGCATAAGCTATGTCAGCCCTTGTAATCGTCAAGTAGATAAGACTCCCAACCAGAGCCCGAAACATCAAAGGATCCGGAAGATTCCTCCCCTCATCCCGCCGAAGTTTGATGACTGAATCAAAAGGAGTAGAGCAACTCTTCCCTTCCCGCATGCTGAATCGCTGAATGATCCGTTCCGCATAGCCCTACTGGGACACGAGTATGTCATTCTCTTTCCTTTCCATCTCAAGTCCAAGGAAATGGTGGAGCTTACCCAAGTCCTTCATCTCGAATCTTATAGCTAGCTCTGCCCCGAGCCTAGCTACCTCCTCCTTGGAGTTCCCTGTGATGATCATGTCATCCATGTACAACAGCACCAAGACCAGAAGCTCCCCCTTCTTCTTGACGGACAAGCTCGAGTCTAAATTTGAAGCAAGATAATCGTAGAACTAGAGGTATTATGTAATATTCCCATACTAGGCTCGAGGACCCTGCTTCAAACCATAGAGGGCTTTCCGGAGCTTGCAGACATAGTCCAGATGTTCTTCAGAAACATATCCCAGAGGCTGATCCATGAAGATGTCTTTGTAGATCTCCCCGTAAAGAAAGACATTCTTTACATCAAGCTGTCACATCTTCTAGCCCTGGTAGGCTGCCAAAGCCATCACCACCCGTACAGAAGTCATCTTCTCCACAGGACTGAACGTCTCCTCATAGTCTTCGTTGTACTGCTGTGAAAAGCCTCGAGCTACAAAGCGCCTTGTGCCTCTCGATGCTTCCATCCGCCTTTTTCTTCAGCTTGTAGACTCACTTGCAAGTCACAGGAGTAATGGCATCAATCTTGGGTACCAAGTCACATGTTTCATTCTTCTTAAGGGCAGTCATCTCCTCATCCATGACATCTTCGCACTACTTGACTCCAGTGGCTTCTTCAAACTTTGAAGGCTCCCGCTCATCTAAGGGACCTGCGAAGAAATAAGTGACAAAACTCACTGTGTTTCCATCGCAATAACGAGTTGGTGGCTTGATGGTCCTCTTCAATCTTCTAAGAGTCTGCTCCTTGCTCACCACCTCCGCTACTTCTTCAGAACCAACTCCATTCCTGGGCACGCTTGGAGCGTCGCCCCCCTACTTCTAGAACCAGAAGCTTCTACCCTATAGCTTGAAACACCTGGAGCTCCTGGTGACACAGACAGCTCCACCTGAAGATCTTCAGCAGCTTCCTTATGCCTTTCATCAACCCTGCTCTCCTGCAGCTCAACAGAGCCACCTCCATGTGACGTGAGTTCATCAAAGAAAACGCCTTTTGATACAACGAACTTCCTTGTCGCAGGATCCATGCACTTCCAACCCTTCTTCCGCTCATCATATCCCACAAAGACAAGCTTGCACATCTTTACATCAAGCTTGGTACTCTAAGTATCCTGGGACATGCACATAATAGGTTGATCCAAACACCCGAAGGTGTTCACTGCTCGGCTTCTCCTTGAACATCATCTCAATTGGGGAGACTTCATGTGATCAGACTCAGAGACATCTGATTGATGACATAAGTTGCACAGGCCATTTCTTCCGCCCAAAAGGACCTGAGAATGCCCTTTGAATGAAGCCAACACTTGTAAGTTTCCATCAAGTGACGGATCTTCGTCTCTGCTACTCCATTTTATTGTGGAGTATGAGCACAAGTTAGCTCTCTCTAGATCCCGTACTTCCTGCATAAGTTAGAGAACTCAGATGAAACAAACTCACCACCGTTGTCCGATCTGAACTTCTGGATCTGCTTCCTCCAACACTAGCGGTAACATTTGGCCCCATCAGATCATCATGGATACACTCCAATGGTAACTTGCTCCTTGTTTGTGACTTTTCAAATGGAAGGCGATGAGCCCTACCGTACTGACACCCCGTGCAAATGTGACCATCTCCGTAGGACGACAACTTCGGCAAGCCTTTCACAAGATTTCTCCTCGTCATGGCTTTCAGCTTGTCCATCCCAACGTGCCTTTGTCTTTCATGCCAAATAACAGCGCTATCGTTGGCCCTCATCTGATCAACATAAGAGCTTGTTGATAAAACAAACAAGTCTCTTACTCTTCTCCCTATATGAGTAACATCAGCCTTTACTGCTTATACGTTGCGAAGAAACTTCACTTCTGTTGGCCCAAAAAGAACGTGATAACCCGCGTCAACTACGTTGGTCACCGAGAAGAGGTTCTTCTTCATGCCAGGTACGTGATACACACTCCTTAATGTAAGTGGATCCTGAGCACTATCCAAAGAAACAACACCCTCCTTCTTTGCAGTATGAACAAAATCATCAGCTGTAATAATAACTTCATTACCTGAGAACATTTGCAGCGATGAGAACTTCGACTCGTCTTCAGTGAGGTGATGACCACACCCCGAGTCAACTATCCAGTCATCTTGGTAGTAGACGGTGGAAAGAGGACGAACACACGTGCTTGTCAAGAAGGCTCCACCCCACCCGGCTTCCTCAGCATTGGAACCAACTCCCTCTTTATCTGCAACATGCCCAGGCTGCAGCTTGACCTTGCAGTCATGCTTGAAGTGACCTGGCTGATTACACTTATAACACTTCAACTCCTTCTTCAAGTTCTTCTT
Organism: Platanthera guangdongensis; assembly: GCA_039583875.1. Classification (NCBI taxonomy): domain Eukaryota; kingdom Viridiplantae; phylum Streptophyta; class Magnoliopsida; order Asparagales; family Orchidaceae; genus Platanthera; species Platanthera guangdongensis. The sequence goes on along the minus strand of CM077161.1, from coordinate 156,312,763 downwards.
AGGAGCAGTGCTCCTCTCTTGCTGATAGGAAGTTGAAGGCACATCCTCAGCAGCAGGCTTCTTCTTCTCCTCTCATCTCTTCTTCTTCTTATTATTAGTAAAGAGAGTCTCACTACCTCCTTCAGAGATAGTCACCCTAACCATCTGTCTAGCCAAGCTCTCCTATGATGCCAGCAGATTTTCTAGCTCCAGCAAAGATGGTTGAGTCACCCATCCTTGAATAGAAGTCACAAAGGAAGCATACTCCTTCCGCAAACCGCAGACTATGTTCCTCTTCAACTTAGCTTTAGAAATGGGCTCATCAGGATCCAATGCTGATATTTCAGCGCACAAGTTCTTCATCTTAAGGAAGAACTTTGAGATGGGCAGATCTTCTTAAGTTGTTTTAGCCAACTCATTCTCTAAGAACTATAGCTATGCTACATTCTACCTGTTGAACAAACCATCAATAGTTATCCAGATCTCACCAGCAGACTCACATCCTAAGATGTGATCAAAGAGCTCAGGTGAGACAGCCCGCTTGAGAGCAAACTCTGCCTTTGTATTGATCTTCCTCCAAGCTCTCACCTGCTCAGCAGAACCAGTTACAGGAGTCACTTCTTGCTTGTCTTCACCACCGACGACTTCCCACAACTCCTCAACCAGAAGATAGCTCTTCATACACGACTTCCACTTCTTAAAGTTAGTCGTTGTAAGAAGTTCAATACCAAGACCCCTTGCGTAAGCTACTTCCATTGCAACAACCACTGATCTAATAGCTTCTAGAGGCGTCGAGCACAACTGAGGTTGATCACTGCTTAAGCCAAACCTCGCTCTGATACCATGTTGAAATCTCACAAGCTGATTAGATGGTAGTTCTGATACCAAGTAAAAACTTTCAGAACTATCAAGCTGACAACTTGATCAAGCGAAAAGCGGGAAACAGACACAGGAACAACTGAGCTAAGTAAATCAGAGACAATAGAAAGCAACCACAGATCTTGTATTATCAACTATCTTCATTACAATGCAAGACATACATGGCGAGACATGATTTCGCCAAATACAAAGGAGAAGAAAAACATGCAAATAAGAACTTCAAGCCGGGCGGACTGCCCCAGAGACCGTCAAGTCCGCTGAGACCTCCAAGCCACTGTTGCACCACTGATCTACGAAGTCCACGAAGTCTGCGGATAACACTTTATTCTGCTGGACGACCGCTCTGCAAGCTGTCGCCGAACTGAAAGAACAAACCGCCTAGACCGTCGTGACCGGCAGACAGGTTATTGAACTTTAATTGCTGAAGGAGAGAAGACTGTCTGGCCGCAAATGCAACCTGCTGCAAACCGCCGATTGTAAACCACAAGCTCCACTGATTCTTGACCGCAGTTAGAACCAGACTCCTGGCTTCATAGTGCTAGCCACACAACCAGCAAACAACAACCAGTTAAACCTTCTCAATCCGCGCGGACTAGAAAATCGAGGCCGTAGCAATTAATCCACGCTCAACTTACTGTTCATTCAGTTACTGTTTGATGTGATGAGGGGGTCCTATTTATAGGCGCGGTGATGAGTGTGGTCACCGCCCTAGTAGATAGAATCATCACACCCCAGCTAGCAGCTAGCACTATGCAGTCCGGCTAGTCCGCAAGGACAAGGCCAGACGCCAGCCAAACCGTCAGGCACCAAGACAAGAAGCCAGCCCGCTATCTGGCGGACACCGCACCAGTTCGCACGCTGCACAACACGCGGACACAGCAACAGCCCACACACTGCACCAGTCCGCACGCTACACGTGAACACAGCAGCAGCCCGCACAGCCCCGAACACCGCACCAGCCCGCCACACAAGTCCACGACCAACAGGCACAAACTGTCAGGTCAACCAACGGACATTGCAGACTCTGCAAATACCTTGGACTTGTCACAGATTGTGACCAAGTCTAGCAACCAACCAAAAAACCTGGCGCGAGCTCGGCGGACAAGATGCCAGACCGCCAGCTCGCAAGTTAGTCTGCTAACCACGAATGCGGTTATCACCAACCGCTTCACCAGAGATCAAGGACACGGGCAAATGCCGATCTCACAATCTCCAAACGCAATCCGCAACAAACGGACTCCGCGAACACAAAAGGAGACTGCCACATTCCTGCGGATATACCACCTATCCGCTCGGTTACTTCAAAGAACAGCCAACTGCAGAACCACAAGCTGAACTGACTGAACACCGCCACCAGGTCACAATAAGCAGGCCGCCCATGCAGCACCATCAGTCCGCCCAGGCCGCGCCATCAGTCCGCCCAGGTCGCGCGGTCTGCCCGAACAACCCCCACTTTCACTTCACAATTTTCAATAGTAGATATGTCTAGTAAGTTATGTTTGATTATTCTCTGTATTGCAAAATTTTTCGTCAAGTTTTTAGGTCCACCCACACAGGAAAAAATTCCTGCATCGGCCACTGCCCACGCGACATTATTCTGCCCACGACATTGTCCCTGCGCGATGGCGCTCTCGCCACTCGCAAACTACTAATTGTTATACTACACTCATTACTCATTTTGTGGTGTGCTTTAAACTACACTCCTTGCTCATTTTTTCTGTGTGCATATTTTTTAGTATAGGTAAACGATTTTGTAAAAAATATATTTTTAAAACTAAAAAACATAAATTTTAAAAGATGAAATCTTTTTAATAAAAAACAAGTAAAATCAGAAAATAAATATTTAACTAAATGATGTTTTTTCATGTTAATCTAGTATAAATAATGAGGCGCTACAAGTTAATTTTAAATTCAGTTTAACTATCGTCATAATTAATTATTAAGCTGTCAAAAAATTTTCGAAAACAAGCCCAACTCGCTCTATTTTGTCACGTTTTTTTCAGCATTTAATTTTTTTCCCTCCTCCCCCCGTTGCTTTCGCCGCTGTACAAGTGCACAACTCCGTCCAAACTTCTCCAATTTCCAATCCTACCCCTGAAAATATACTAAATTACAAATCAACCCTCTCAGGTTCTCTGTATATATAAACAGCATAAGATACCAGGCCTTGCAATTCAAAACAATGGATTCCCTACTCAACGAGTGGCCGGAGCCCATCGTCGCCGTCCAGTCCATTGCCGAGAGCGGAGCCGCATTAATCCCCGAATGCTACGTAAAACCCATCGCCGATCGCCCCGCCGCCCCCGCCGGCGCAGCCGGCAAAGATCCAGGCATCCCGGTGATCGACCTCGGGCGGCTGGGCGGGAGCGCGGTGGAATGCCGCGCAACCATGCGCGCCATCGCCGACGCCTGCCGCGAATGGGGATTCTTCCAGGCGGTGAACCACGGCGTGGATGCCGATCTGATCGATGAGATGGTCGCGGTTTGGAGGGAGTTCTTCTACCTCCCCATGGAGGAGAAGAAGAAGCTGGCGAATTCGCCGCAGACCTACGAGGGATACGGCAGCCGCCTCGGCGTCGAGAAGGGCGCCGCACTGGATTGGGGAGACTACTTCTATCTTCATCTTCTCCCCAATTGCGCCAAGAATTTCGACAAGTGGCCGACGAACCCAGCTTCCTGCAGGTTCGTAAATTATGATTTCGATTATGAATTTTAATAAGATCCGAATCGATTTACAAAATTATGCATAAAATTAAACAGAAAAATTACGGAGAAGTATGGGAGGCAGATGACGAATTTGTGTGGGACACTGATGAAGGTGTTATCCATAAGTTTGGGGCTGGACGTGGGGTATCTACAGGAGAAATTTGGGGGAGATGAAATTGGCACGTGTATGAGGATCAATTACTATCCCAAATGCCCGCAACCGGAGCTGACATTAGGGCTATCCCCACACTCGGACCCCGGAGGGCTTCACCGTTCTCCTCGCCGACCGCCGCGTGTCCGGGCTGCAGGTGCGGAGGGGCGCCGATTGGGTCACCGTCAACCCGATCCCCTGGTGCTCTCATCGTCAATGTTGGAGACCAAATACAGGTTAATTACCACCACCTTTACTGTTTACTGTTCATTCACGCTCTCTTTGTCTTTAGATTTTGCCTAGTAAATCTAAGGGACTGTGTGGACGCCCTCATACATCTTAAAACTGACACGTCTCAAAGCTCTTTGAGATGTGTATGAATATCCGCGCGATGCCCTCACGCATCTTAAAGCTGACATCTCTCAAAACTTTTTGAGTCGTGTGTGGGTATCCACGCAGACCGCTGGATGCCTGTATTTTATCGTAAAATTCATCCCACACTTCACCCCTAAGATAACGATTCCGACCGCCACCAAGAAAATAAAACTAGTTTTGAAACCGAGCTATAATTAGTGATTATACACCATTAAAAAAGGTGGTGTTAAATGTACTTAAAAGTACTATATGCACACCATCTTAAAAAAAGACCTAAAGTTTATATGCAGACTAAAGTTTTTGGGCCATTTTTGATGTGCCTTTAACACAAGCATTAAAGAATTGCTTGATTGGTTGCGCCCATTTGGAAGCTCCTGGCATTGATTCCCATGAGGTTATTTTCTGTAGAAAATTCAGAAAAATGTTAGTCAAAGTCAACGGTTCGTTATAAATTATATCTGTATGTATAAAATATATATATATATATATATATAGAATATAGTATATATATATATATATATATATATATATATATAGAGTCATTATGGTTTTTACCGCCCAAAAAGCATATACTCTGCACTTTCTGATGTTTCTTGGTACGTCGCAGAGTTGGTCTCTTATTTTCGAAAAAAATTTAGGTTGCGATTACTAGGTGAGAGATTAAATACAGTCGTATGATCCGATATTCTACGGTTTAGGTTGTTTTCGCGTAGAATACTGCAGCATTGAAAAAATACTGTCAGTATTGTCAGTATTGTCCGTATTTCAATCAAAACCGTTATTTTTACGAAGATTAACGGATTTGATGCGTACCCCCACCTTGATTTTAGATGGGTGTAACTCACCTAAAGTTTTTTCCTTATTTTCAAACATTTCATTGTTATTTTTTTACTAAATCAAATGGTTTTATAGAAATTATTTTTTAAATAATTATAAGCTAGCGTTAATGTACACATTTTAATTGTTATATATACTTGTGGTTAGCCGCAAATATTATTTTTTTAAAATTATCTATCCGCAATCATGAAAGATATTGGCACTCAAAAATGTGAAAATGGGAGGAGCAGAGCACCACCGTCTGGGGGAGGAATGTGCGTTTGAAAATCAGGAATAGAGGAGCACCGCTATCAAGAGGAAGAGAGATCGCCTGATGTGGAAAAGATAGCTTCCAAGTAATGGAGGAGAACGTGTCGAGATAAAGAACGTCGCTCGGGAAATAGAGGAGAAGCACTTGCCGGATTTGGAGCCCTTCAGGCCGGGCAGAAAGAAAGGAGCAAGGGGAGCCAGCGGAATCACGGTTTGGAGGGAAGGCAGAAACACGAGAGGGGCGAATGCGAATAAGAAATAATTTTTGTGCAGTGCTTACTAATAGGAATTCTAAAAGTCCCAAAAAACTCAAAATTTGATTGCGGAGAGCAAAAAGTACGGTGCTAATATCGGCACCCATAATTAAATTTGTGAAAACTTGGATTTAAATAATGTGTCAAGATTTGAGGAGTGTTATATTATAGTAGTCGGGTGAACCACATCTATTATTTCGAGCGTAGGGGGTCCAATTAAATTAAAATGTCATAATCTCCTTAATGAGAGTAGTTAGTCTCTTTCATTATTTATTAAGTATACACATAATCTACTTAATACCTATTTAATTGAAATATTTCATGCATTATATATAGGAAAGAAACAACAGTTATAATGAAAATGGGAGAACTATATAGAAATATGCATGCACTCCAACCCAAGAAACCTTTCATATTATCCATTTAGAGCACTTTTTGTTACTCAAAGCATCCATAACCTTTTTGGAGTCTATTAGGAATGGCGGCTACTAGCTCTCCCAAAATCTTAGAGTGTTAGGAAGGGCGCTACAAATTTCTTAATATTACTTTGGCAAGACCGGTCAAATTATTCTCATGGCTCCCTCACATAGTCGACCTGAATCGATGTTTTGATCGAATGGATTGCTTACCATAGTACGCTACTCCGAAACATAGGAGTCTTGAAATGTCTGACGACTACGGCTCTGTTTGGCATTGCGGTGGCGTTTATAAATGCATGGGTTAAACCATCATTTGTTAAGGATCACCTAACAAACATCATCAGTTTGAACATAAAAATGAATGAAGTTTCTTAAGTGGACAATAACGAATGACAATTTAACCCTCGTATTCATGACCTCCACCACCGTGCCAAACGGAGCCTACATCTTTACATTCACAAATGGCAAATACAAATACCTATATTCTTAAGGTAAATTTGGTAAATACATGAGAAAACTGTTAACTTTTTTCTGCCCTATACACAAGATTAGGAGAGTATATATGCATAGAAAGAGATACACATGCAAAAAATTAATGAAAAGGGCAAAATATATAAAGAAAAGACACTAATATTCTACTAATACTAATAACTGACAAAGTGACAATCAACTAATTGGATGGTTAATTTTGCAATAAACTTTTTATAGCTTAATTCTTATGTAATTAATGGATTAAATTTTTGTTATAATTGTGTTGATTTCTAAATTTGATACCAAACATTATTTGTGCCAAAGGGAGCCTAATTGATAGAGTGTGCTCGAAGCATTCGCGTGACCATCTAGTTTGGAACGATCTACTCATTGCCCATAGCATGAGTATTTATAGGCAAACCCTAAATACCCGACTATGGATTATTGGATTCCTATCGCATCCTAACTGCAACTCATTAAGCACCCATCATATCTAATTCAATATATCTCAACAATCTCCTCCTATATTGTAAATAGGTGTTAGCACAGTACATGTTACTTAAACATGAGTTAATAACGACCAAAAATTGAGTTTTCAGAAAACATAAATATGACTTTTAGAATACAGAATATCTAAACTCAAACACATAGTCCCAAACATAGCAATAGGAAATCTGAAAGAAAAAAAACTCAAACTGAAAAAATTGATCTACGCAAACAGCAGATCATCTTCATCCGGGTCGAAATCAATTTTCTCTCCTCCAATCTTCATTTAATCTGCAAACAAATAACATTAGAATGTGATGAAACAAATCTCTATGAATTTTAACATTTGCTAATCAAATTAAAGTTATTAGTTCTAACAGTAAAAGAACGTAATACTCTAACAGGAAGAAAAAATCACATATCAGTATCTCTATCTAATTTACACAAAATTAGAAAATTGATTTCATAGAATCAAATTATGTTCTATCGATTATCAAGATTATTATTCACCATTTCACAATTGTGTTATATCATCAAGTTTGGAATGATACAACAAGCTATGACCGTCATATCATCAAGTTTGGAATGATATAATTAAATATCATAACATCAGGACTCATATCAGTATCTTCAGTATTTCTTTTTGGAATGATACCAAATTCAGCTTTTGAATAAAATAATTGTGTAAGTCATCAAGTTTGAAATGACTGACAACTAATCATCTATACCTTTTATCAGATAGCATCTGAAATACTTCAGTGTACTCAACTCTAGATGTTTGAATGTAGGCAAACTACAGTTCTAAAATTTAAAACATAAGCAAGGTATTAAGTCCTACTAAATGGACTTTAATCTCATCTTCCATGATGTTTTAGTTGTTAGAACCTTATATAGGTTTTTGGTAAGAACATCTGTTATATTATCTTTTGATCTCATATCTAAAAAGGAGATTATTCCCTAACTGGTGAGATAGGTCAACCGGGCCTGTTTCATCCTTAGTTGTCTTCGCTTTCCATTGAACAACGTATTTATAGCAATGGTCTTTGTGGCTTGATTGTCATAATAAATCGAAATAAAGTGCATTTTCAAACTTGTCATTGGAATATCCATTATCAGATCTCTTATCCACCATGCTTTTTCTCCAGTTGAAGCGAGAGCATAGAGTTCTGATTCCATAAAGGATAGTGCAATGCATATATATCTGCATCTTTGACTTCCAAGCTACTACTGCTCCTCCTAGGGTAAACACAAAACCACTAGTGGATCTACTATCAACAATTTCTGAGCACCAGTAGGCGTCAGAATACCCCTCAAGCACAGGAGTATGTCCACTATAACATAAAGCATACTTCTCAGTATACTTTAAGTATCGTATTAGCCTTTTTAAGGCATCTCAGTGGTCCTTCCCAGTATTACTCGTGAATCTACTCAACATGCCACGATCGTAAAGGCTATGTCAGGTCTAGTGCAGGTTGTAGCATACATGAGACTTCTTATGAGTTTGCAGTAATCCAACTGTTTAATAGGTGAACCTTCATTTGGTATCAGTCTATTATTGTAGTCGTATGGAGTCTCAGCTTTTTTGCTACTAACGTAATCCCACTTTTCTAGTAGATTTCTAACATAATGACTCTGACTTAGGGTAATACCCTTTTCAGTGAAGTTCACTTCCATACCTAAGATGGTCTTCACCACTCTCAAGTTTGTCATGCTAAATTTAGCCATCAAGGCAACTTTCACATCTTCCACCTCATACTGATCAGTGCCCAGAATTAACATGTCATCAACATACAAGCAAATAATTGCGACTTTATTTGAACATGTTCTTACGTACAAACATTTATCTGATAGGCTAGATTTGAAGCTCAAGTCTTTAACACAAGTGTCAAATTTCTCGTGCCACAATTTCGGTGCTTGCTTCAATCTGTAGAGTGACTTAATAAACTTACAGATCTTATTCTCTAGACCTTTTATAACAAATCCTTCAGTTGGTGTATATAGATCTCCTCAGTTAGATCTCCATTAAGAAATGCAGTCTTGATATCCATCTGATGAACAACAAAATGTTCAATAGATGCTAATGCGAGAAGTATCCTAATTGTCGCAATGTGACAAACATGTGAGTATATATCAAAGTAGTTTATACCGCTCACTTGAGTGTAGCCCTTGGAAACTAGACGTGCTTTGTATTTCGTGATACTCCCATCAGGATTAAGCTTCTTCTTCAGAACCGACTTACTTCCAATGGTTCTATCCCCTTTGGGCAAATCGATTAAAGTACAAGTGTGATTTTCTAGTAAAGAATTCATCTTATTATCTATGGCTTCTTTTCATAACAGAGAATCCCTAGATCGTATCGCCTCCTTATAGGTCGATAGATCAACTTCAACTTGATAAGTCACAAAGCTTGTACCGAAGCTTTTAGACACTCGTTCTCTATTAGATAACCTTTTAGATGTTAAACAACTAGTGTCTATAGGCTTAGTGTCAGGTTTCTCATTTCTGGCTCAACAATAGGCTCAGTAGTAGTAGCTAGAAGACCTGGTAGCGTCATGTTTTTATCTTTAAGGAACTTATCCTCAAATAAAACTACATCTCTAGATTCTATTACAGTGTTAGTCGAGAGATGTAGAAATCTGTCTGCAGCACTGTCCTCTGCACATCCTAGATAGACGCAAGTGTTCGTCCTAGGTCCAATCTTTGCTCTTCTAGAGTCTGTTATCCTAACATAAGCGATACAACACTAGGTCTTATGATTATCAAATCTAAGAGGTCTCTTAAAGCAAAGCTCATAGGGTGTTTTAGTCAACTTTGCATGAGGTACTTTATTAAGAATGTGATTTAACGTGAGTATGAGTTCACCCCAGTAGGTCACAGGCATGCTAGCAGTCAACAACATGGAATTCAACATTTCTGTTAAAGTTCTATTTTTTTTTCTTTCAGCGATACCATTGGATTGTGGTGAATACGAGGCAGTAGTTTCAGGAATTATGTCATTGCTGGTAAGAAAATCTCTGAACTCCCTCGAGACATATTCACCTTCTCTATCACTTCTTAGCCTTTTAATTTTCATGTCTAGTTGATTTTCAATTCTATTTTTGAATATACTAAATTTTTCAAAAGCTTTATCTTTGAATTTAAGTAGGTAAATATGACTGAATCTAGAGTAGTCGTCGATAAAAGTTATCAGATATTTCTGATCTTCTCGGGTGACAAAACTTTTGTAGTCATAAATATCAGAATGTATTAACTCTAGTATTGTGTGCTCCTAGAAACCTGATCAAAATGTGTTCTAGTTATCTTAGTCTGAGCACAAATTTCAAATTTGTCAAACTTAATAGTTGTGTCTTAGGGAATGTTGTGAGTTCTAACTAGTAGAAGTAGTTTCCTATGATTCACGTATCCCAGTCTTACATGTAAAGTCTTAGGATCTATCAAATTTGAACTAACTTGATTGAGTATCCTCATTTGCTAGACTCATCCTATACATTTCATTTACTACATAAGCACAACCAAAGTAATGCGAGTGAACCATAAAGGTTACTCGGCCACCACTAATGTTGAATGACATACCCGCATCGCATAACAAACTAATAGAAATTAAATTAGCAGATAACATGAGTATAAATTTAACATTATTTAAAAGTAAACGCGTACTTGAAGAGAGAGTCAGAGTAGCATTCCCCACCATCAGCACATCAGCTATAGCGTCATTTGTGATAGTGACAGTCTCTTTTAACTTCTTTGAGATCCTCCAAAAGCGCAGAATTATTGCAGACGTGACAGGTAGCACCTAAATCAAGCCAACACTCTGAACTGACCTTCCCCTTCATGACCATGGCAATAAAGTCGGTAGGCGCAGTCTGATAAACCATATTGGCTTTGTTATCAGTCTTGGGTGTGCTGGATTCGCCCCTTTTGGGCTGCTTGCACTCGGAAGCGCAGTGACCCCACTTGTTACAGTTGTAACACTTGCCTTTGAACTTTTTAATCTTTTTGCTGGTGGCAGCAACTGCGGGTGCACTGACCGATGGTCTGTTCTTTCTAGGCTTAAGCTTGCGCTTAGGATACATGAACATGTTAGCAGTAGAGATTTGCTTGCTTACCATCTCTAAGGCGTGCCTAGTCCGGTTCTCATCCTCAATGCAATGAAGCGTTTGAGATCTTTCAGACTCACATACGTCTTTTTCCGATACATTTCAGTCTTAAAGGAGTACTATGCCAAGGGTAATTTGAAAATTATTGCTCCTGCAACGAACTCATCGGGCAGAAGGATGTTCTCACTGTTCAGCTTGTCCACGAGATTCTCAAAGTCAGCAACTCAAGGAAGAATCTCTCTGTCTTCTGTGAAGGTGAAGGCCATGAACTTGTCCAGTAGGTGCGTCTTGGACATGTTATCTTCCTCTCTAAACTGCTCCTCTAGTGCGTCCCAGATCTACTTTGTAGTTTTCAACTTGTTGTACGTCTCTACAAGTCTATTTGAGAGGCAGTTGAGGAGGTAATGATGACGAAAATCCTCATTGTGGATCCAGTTATCCTCATCCTCTCCTCCTCTATAAGACTCAAAATCGGACTGTACGGTATAAAAAATATTCAAATATTTCATGCTGAACTACATGTTCCGCTTCAAGCATTGAACTCAGAGTTGGAGAATTTCTCCAACTTGATCATCGGTACTGGAGAATTACCCTTCGTCATCGTGTGTCTCTTTCCAAACAATAGTATTCCACAAGCAACCTAAATCACAAGCAGAAAAAACTAGAAAGAGATCACCTAAGCTGCGGAGACGATTTGTTCTTCACATCCAATGAAGAAAAATAGCTTGCTACTCTCCAACTAAGCACAATTACTGAAGACCAAATCTCAATGACGAAGTGAAATTCAATGGTGGAGATCCTTCCAAGATTTAATAAGAATTCCTTATTTCTTGGTAAGAAGTAGAAGCAAGTCTACTTCCTTAGAAATATCTAGAGAAACTTTCATCAAAACCCTCAAAGTGATGGAGATAAACATTCAGAGTTTGCAACAAAGGAGTCTTTGATCAAAGCTTTGTAATATCCAAAATAAAACTTCCACTCCGATCAACACAGGAGAAGAACCAAAATAAGCTTTCGGTAAATGCTTTCGGTGTGAGCAAGATGTCCTTCCAATCAGCACAGGAGATGAACCAAAATAAAATTTTCACTCTGATAACCTGCAGGGACTGTTTTTGATACCTGATCGGAAATGGTGAAAGAAGCACACGAGAAAATGGCTCGGGACACTTTGAAGCTGGGAATTATAAATGTTTGTTTTAGGATACCTGATCCAACCCTTCTTAGCATTTCAAAGCTTCTTGAAGTTGAAGTTAGAGTAGATCTAGGCTGGAGAATGTTGAAGACGATTCTTGATCTGGCTTCTCTCCACCTTCTGAATTCCAGCTGATTGCTTCTTAGAACTGACTTTGCCAATTTTTCTTCTCTTTTTTTCTATATAGTTGATCCCTTTATATATGCTCTGTCAAAGGTAATCGGCTGATCCGGTTAATATCTGACATCTGACTGTTCTGATAGTTTTGACGATTGTCTGACCCTTTGGCTTGATTTCTGCACTTAGGAAATAATTTTGCTTGAAGTGTTGAAACTTGACTGTTGGATGTGTCGACACCAGTCTTGGGTGTTGACACTACTCTTGTAGTGATGTAGACATACTTCTGAATGTGTAGACCCAACTTTCACCTTGTCTCGACACAGCTTATGTAGAATGTGTCGATACTAGTCCTGAGTGTTGACACAGCTGACTTCCTGACTGATGGTGTCGACCCAAGTCCTGGGTGTCGACACTGCTTACTTCCAGTCTTGACTCAGTTTGTGAAGTGTGTTGACCCTAGTCTTGAGTGTCGACACAGTTGTCTCCAGTCTCGACATTGCTTGTATAGAGTGTATAGACACTTGTCCTTAGTATCGACAAAATTGTATTCAGTCTTGACACAATGTGTGTAGCGTGTGTCGACACTTGTCCTTAGTGTCGACACAGTTGTATTCAGTCTCGACACAACTTGTGTAGCGTGTGTCGACACTAGTCCTGAGTGTCGAAACATTTATTTTCTTGTATCATACTGTCGACCCAAGTCCTGAGTGTTGACACAACTTTCTCCTTGACTCAGCACTTGTTTAAGTGTGTCGACACTAGTCCTGAGTGTCGACACAACTACTTCTCAGTGAATCTGACTCTGATACCAATTATAAATGTTTGTTTTATGATTGAGAGTTACCTAGCGGGGGAGGGGGGTGAATAGGTTCAATTTGAAGCTTGGCTACTTTTTAGATTCAGAGATATACTCTCTTTATGTCTATTACCCCAGTCAAATAAACAACATAAACTAAACATCAAATTAAAACTATCACAGCACAGCAATCACAGCCCATACTCCCCCTTCGTCTATCTAGCATTGAACTAGATTCGATGAAACTCCTTCTTCTTCCTTTACTCAAATCCTCAGATCTTACATCTTAGAGCCCAGCTGGCTCCTACAACTCAGACTATACAAGTCTTATCACTCAGATCACCAAGATCCTACACCTCAAGTTCTTCCCAAGAACTTTACCTCAGAATGTATCCACACTCTTACTGCTCAGACAAATCCTGCCTTACACCTCATAACATACAATTCCTACAACTCAGAGAAATACTCGCTTCTCCTATCTCAAGCAATTCTTACCCTATCTCAGCCTTTATATCACGAGCCTACAACTCAGAGAAATTGATTCTCCTACACTCAGATCTACAAGTAGATCTTACAAGATTAATAATAGTGAAAATAAATTAATTCAGAATTAGTCACCCAGCAAGAAAGAATTGAGTGACTGCTTCTTGATCTGATCTTGATGTGTCAGCTTCCCTTGATTCTTGTTGTAATGGATTTGATCCATCCCTTCTTAGCTTTTTAAAGCATCTTGAAGTTGAAGTTAGGGTAGATCTAGGCTGGAGAATGTTGAAGACGATTCTTGATCCGACTTCTCCGCACCTTCAGAATTCTAGCTGATTGCTTGTTAGAAATGGCTTTACCAATTTTTCATCTCTTTTTTCTGTAGAGTTGATCGCTTTATATAGGCTCTATCAAAGGTAACCGACTGATCCGATTAATAACTGACATCTGACAGTTCTGAAAGTTCTGACAGTTGTCAGACCCTTTGGCTTGATTTCTGCACTTAGGAAATAATTTTGCTTGAAGTGTTGAAACTTGACTGTTGGATGTGTCGACACCAGTTCTGGGTGTCGACACTACTCTTGTAGTGATGTCGACATACTTCTGAATCTGTAGACACAAGCTTCTCCTCCAGTAAAAATGCGAACGACGACTGCGTTCTTCCACGATCGCGGCCTAGAACTCCGGATCGAGGCGGATTTGTGCAACAGCGAAGGCGGAAATATCAGGAAGGATGATCAATGAAGACCAGGATGAGATATTCCCTTCTGGCGACCGGAAGAGAGGGCTTTTCCCAGATCCACGATCGTCGACAGGATTCAACTTCTTCTTCGCGATCGGCGGCAGTCCACCGAGGCGGCGTAATCCTTTTTCTTCGATCTGATCTCGCTCCACAACAGCGATCAAGGCAGCGACGGAGAAAAATCATGAACGACGGCTACAGGAGCAGGGCTAGGGCAAAACGCGACAAACTTCGAGAATGATAGAGTGTGCTCGAAGCATCTGCATGATCATCTAGTTTGGAACAATCTACTCGTTGCTCCTAGCATGGGTATTTATAGGACAAACCCTAAATACACGAATATGGGTTATTGGATTTCTATCGGATCCTAAACGCAACTCATTAAGCATCCGCCACACCTAATTCAATATATCTCAACACTAATAGGCTCAGTTTGGAGCGGCCGCAGCGGGCTAGTTAGCTTGCTTCTGATGCGTGCAATTGGAACGAACGCAACCATTGGTGTAGTTTCCTGTTTGTTTTTTTTGCTTTCTCCGTCACTTCGAACCACCCGTCACCCCGGTCCTAAGAACGGGAAAATCTCTGTCTCTGACCCCAACTCCCTCCCAAAGGGTAGCTTTGGCTGCCTCGTCGTACTATTGTCATCCTCTCAAAAAAAACCTTAAGCTCTATTTGTACGTTAAAACTGATGTTTTCTTAATTCTCAATGTTCTAAAACATCATTTTTAACCCTTAACACCAAAACTATCATCCTCCCTCCATTCTCACCCATGCAAAACTGAGTCTTAGCATATATTTGGTTCGGCAGTGGCGGGTGCATCCGGTGGGTCGAAACGCCACTTTGAAACCGGAGGGGAGAGAGGTGGGGGTCGAAACGGAGCGGATCTGAGCCGTTTCCTCCTTGCTGCGGGTGCAAACGTCGCCGGCGGCAGTTTGTTTACCTGCCGTCCGACGATGTTTGCTCCAAACGGAGGCGGCGAAACCCCAAACCAAACGAAGCCTTAATCCTAAGTATCAAACTCACTGTAAGAAAAATTATCAAAGCAGAACCCAAATGCAAGGATCGGAGCGGGCTACTAGTCTCTCTCTCTCTCTCTCTCTTTCTCTCACAATATATTTCTCTCTATCTCTTCATCTTCGAATCATCCACCCTCATCTATATATCCATGTCTAATCTCCATGTATCTCTCTCTCTCTCTCCTATTCATGCACTTGGAACGTGGGGAAGGGGACAGAGATCTGTAGAGAGAGAGATGATGCCCATACCGCTCAATTTCCACCACATATATATATATATATATACATATATATATATATGTATACATATATATATATATACATATATATATATGTATACATACATATATATATATGTATACATACATATATATATATGTATACATACATATATATATATGTATACATACATATATATATATGTATACATATATATATATATATGTATACATATATATATATATATATTATATATATATGTATATATATATATATATATATTCTATTCTTGAGTCAAATTGCAACTCTTCTCCATGCCTTCCATTAAAGGGGCAAAAACTACGCTTCTTTCTCTTTTTGGGCTTAGGGTTTAATTTCAACAACTCAATAATAAGAATTAAGAAGAGGGAGGATAGGCACGAATGAAGAAGAGCTCTGAGCTTTATTATTATTTTCTATCAACTTACATTTTAATGCACGTGATCTCTCTCTCTCTCTATCTCTCTCTCTCTCTCTCTCCTCTCTCTCTCTCTCTCTCTCTCTCTCTCTCTCTCTCTCTCTCTCTCTCTCTCTAACAAGAGAGCTTGATTATTATTATATTATATAAGGCGTCGTGCTACTGCAGTGCTACATGCTCACCTCATGAAATATATGAGGCGAGGGTTTCAACTCATATCTATCATTTTTATTATAATAATAATATTCTCCAAGATTATGTTGGAGTATTAATTCATCATAATCTTCTCTCTTAAATTTAATATTTTGGTTGCGTTTGGCGCAATTTATCGCAACTTTTTTGCTCCGGTGAGGTTGGGCAAAAACGTCATTGGCATAGAATGTATGTTTGGTATGACAAATGTTACAAAAAAAAGTTTGAGACGTAAGATTTTGGCATGAAAATGACATTTTTGTCCAACCTCAGCGGAGCAAATAAACGATGATAAGCCGCGCCAAACGCAGCCTTTGGCTTCATTTGTTTCGGCGGTGGCGAATCGATCCGGCGGGTGGAAACGGAGTGTTCGAAACGGAGGAGGGAGGTGGCTGCTCCAAACGGAGCTTTTTGGGGCGTTTCTCAAGGCGGGCGGGCGGGTGGAAACGGAGCAAACGCCGCCGGAGGTTCATTTGTTTACCCGCCTTCCGGCGGCGTTTGCCCAAAACGGAGCACCGAAACGCCCAAACAAATAGAGCCTTTGTCTCACAACAAGCATATCAATTTATGTTTTTTTAGGGGCCGAGGGGCTCAAAATTTGCATTAAATGCATAATCTTGCATGCACATCACCTTCTTTCTATGGTTAAATTTTTTTATACTTAAATTTTTACAACGCTTTTATTCACTGGTCAAGATTTTTATTATTCGTAATTTTAAAGAGACCCAATTTGCTATTCACAGACTAGTGCAAAAAAGAACTTTTTAAGGAAGAGTCAGTGTGAAAACCTAGGTTCTCCGGAATATCCCCAATTAAGAGATTGTGAAACCCTAGCAATATATGCCTTTTTTCCTCATTTGTATCTCCTTGGCCTTTGAATAGACATAGTATATGTGAGCATAGAAGGAAATGCCAAATATAATATGTGAGCATATTAATTACCATGGTCTGCGAATAGACAAACATAAACTCAAATAAATGCGGAAAATTTTGATTTGCGAATAGGCAAACATGATATGCGAATAATAATCACATTTTTAAATTAGGTGGCATGAGAGTAAGTTATTGAATATAAGGGATTGATTATAATTTTAGATAAGAGTATAAAAAGTAAAATATCATCAAGAGAAACTAATAGTGTTACTAAGGCTCTGTTTGGGAGGACTTATTTTCACCCGCCAAACGTTTATGATCGCATGAACCGGACCTTATTAAGTCCCTCCAAATAGAGCCTAAGGCTCGGTTCAGCACGGTGGTGCATGTTGGTTATGAACTTTGTGTGGTTATATATGAACCATCATCCATGAAGGCCCGACCTCACCTAGAAAAATTCATCTATTTTTATGTTTAAAACTAGTGTTCTTTTTTTTGGTGTCCCTCAAGACAATTGTCATGCCAAACATACATCCTAATTAATATTTCTATTATAAATCAAAGATTCATCATGTATATATAAATAAGAAGCGCATGCATGCATCAACAATCTTAATTATATATATAACCCCAATCTAAAAGAAATAATTACAGGTGCTCAGCAACGCGACCTACAAGAGCGTGGAGCACCGGGTGGTGACGAACGCGGCGGCGGAGCGCATGTCGGTGGCATTTTTCTTCAACCCAAAGTGCGATTTGCCGATGGAGCCGGCGAGGGAGCTGGTGACCCAAGACCGGCCACCAATGTACAGGCCCATGACTTTCAACCAGTACCGGCTTTTTATTAGGAAGAAGGGGCCCATGGGGAAGTCGCATGTCGACTCCCTCCAAGCCATGTGAACAATTAAGCTCATGCATGCATGCATGCATGCATGCATGTCATCGCGGCGATTTTATTGCGGTGACGACCACACTTTATTAGGCGTTTGACAGCTGCGTTTTTGATCCATCACCGCAGCTCCAAACATACCCTTATCGTGTAGTGGCAGACCAAAAACTCAGGTGTCAAACGCCTAATAAAATGTAACGAAAAAACACCACCGCAGTAAAAACGCCGTGCCAAACGGAGCCTTAATTTGTTAATGGAAATGTGTGGCCCCCGATTTGCACAGCATAATAAAAGCGCTTTGGGCGTATTCCTTTCCATGGCTCCCTGCGGCTGTTCATTTTTGTAGAGCTATCGTGCATGCTTTTGTTGTGTTTTTATGCTCTTCCTTATTTGCTGATTTGATGTGATGGTGATATAATTGCCGGCACGTGGTGGCCCGAGAAGATAAGCTTAGACTTTGTTTGGGGGGCTTATTTTCAGCGGTCAAGCGGCTACGACCGCATGTACCGGATCTAAGTTTAGATACGGTATATGCGGTCGTAACCGCTTGACCGCTGAAAATAAGTCTCCCCAAACGGAGCCTTAGCTACGTTTGACTAACTTATTTTTTGTGATGAGTTTGAGCGAAAACACTATTATTATCATGGATGATAGGATCGTGATCCGGATAATAAAATCTTATGATCCTATAATCGAGATTTTGTAAATCGATCCAGATTTTGTCAAGCGATTGTCAATTTAATCCTACTATTCGATCTGATACAACTTCAAAACGATTTCATCTAAAATTTCGATACTGACAACCTTGATTATCATTGAATGTACGATTGACAAGACAGGTTATGACCGTCATCATGAAAAAAAAAACTAGTTTTGAGCATATAACACATGAATTTTTTTAGGTTAGATCGGGAACGGCGGTTCATGACCACCGTGTTCGCGACCGTCACCGCCGTACCAAACGAAGCCTAGATCGGCCATTGTTTGTTAATTTGCTTAAGCGGTCTACCATCCAGAAAATCGAACCGTTTGCAGTTAATTTGCTGAAATTTTGAAAAGCTAGGAGGGCGTCTAGCGTCCTGGAATTACTGGAAAATCAAAAAATTCGCACGCTTGAATTCAGTTTTGTCCCAAATGAATTCCCTCCAGAGAATCCGGATCCAGATTTTCATGGGTTGGGTTGGAAAATCGGCGGCCCGATTTGTAAGGTGAAGGAAAGAACCATTAAACAGCCTCTGTTTTGCTAGAAAACAGGAAGGGAAGTAGAGCTTGAAGGAAGAACACCAATCCAGACCCCTCTTTTCAAATAACATTTCTTTACTTTCAACATACAGCTGCAGGTGGAAAAACAAAACAAGCGCCCCTTCATCAGGGAAGCGCAGGCCAATTTATATGGCACCAAAAATCAGGCAGATAAAATAGACGCAATAAATAAACTAAGCAGTGCAGCCCATCACAGGTAAGGGCACACGCGATTTTAAAACAATACTAAAAACTGGGATTTGATGCAGGTCGGGAACAAGACGGCTACTGCTCCCTATCTTCTGCTTCAACTTGCCTGGGAACTCATGTGCCCTTAATTAGCATGATCTTCTTTGTCTTCAATGGGACTGTTGTTAGGAGTATGTTCCAACACCCCCTAGTCGTTACAGTCGGTCGTTGAAATTTCTCACAAGCTGATCAACCGGTAGTTCTGGTATCAAGCAAACACTTGCAGAGCTATCAAGCTGATCACTTGATCAAGCAGAAAACGAGAACAAGGCGCAAGAACACTCCAATCATAAGCTGAGCTAAGTAATCAGAATCAAAAGAGAGCAACCACAAATCTTGTATTATCAACTATCAACTTTACAAGGCAAGGTATACATGGCGAGACATGATTTCACCAAGTACAATAGAGAATCATACAAGCAAAAAAAAACTTCAAGTCGGGGGGACTGCCTCAGAGACCGCCTAATCCGCCAAGTCCGCTGAGGCCGCCAAGCCGCTGTTGTTGCACCACTGATCTACGGAGTCCGCGCAGTCCGCGTACTACCCGTTATTCCGCTGAGATGAATGCTCTATAAGCCGCCGCCGAACTGAAAGAATAGACCGCTAAGTCTGCCGAGACCGACGAACTGGTTATTGAACTTGAACTTTAGTTGCTGGAGAGAAGACTGGTTGGCCGCTAAGTGCTGTGGGAAGCGATAATAAAAGACACACACAACTAAAGGAGCAAACAACTTCTTATATTTCCAACTATAGATTACAAAGTAATTACAACACAAAACAACTCACTATAAGTTACAACTCAACACAACTTCACTACACAAGCTCTCACACACTAAATCTCACAAATAAAAGAGTTTGCCACTCATTCGATGTCACAGAGCTGCTGTCTGCGAGGTCCAAAACTGTCCGCAAGATTTATCCGCAAAATAACTTGTATGCAAGGTGTTGTTCGCTGCCTTTTGTTTGTTGCAGTCCGCTAAAAAACATCTCACTGCAAGGTGTTGCTGCTACCTTTGTATGTTCGCAGGTTTGGCTTCCACTATCCGCAAGGAGTTCGCTTGAAGCTACCGGCAAATTTCTTCTTCAGGAGGTTCCCAGACTTCTGTCCCCAATTGCAGTCCGCAAAAACTTTATGCAGATTTTGATAATTCCTTCACGTGCTACCGCTCATCTTACTTTTCCGCTTAGCCATTAACGCCTATATATAGGCATTATCATCAAACCATAAAACGCCACGTTGATCACCATTAAATGCTTGCCTTTCACGTTTCCGCCATGCACCGTTTCAATAGAATATATTAATGTATAAATATATATATATATTATCACACACATATATATTTATATCCCACCGTTTGACTTTGGTCAACTTCCAAAATTACACCAACAATCTCCCCCTCAAACACGGCAGCACATGCCGAGTTTGCACTTGCACTTCAGAAACGCCTCTGTCTTTAATGCTTTTGTGAAGATGTCTGCTATCTGTTCTCCCGTGGGGCAGTAAACTAACTCCACCACCTTCTGCTGCACCTGCTCTCGAAGGAAATGATACTTCGTCTATATATGTTTGTTGCGCCCATGCAATACATGATTCTTCGCTAGCTTGATCGCAGACATATTATCAACATACAACGTTACATGAACTTCTTGTGGATGGTGCAACTCATACAAGAGATTTTTCAACCAAATCGCCTGACAAGTAGAAGCAGCTGCTGCGATATATTCAGCTTCACAGGTAGATAAGGCGATCGTGGTCTGCTTCTTCGAGCTCCATGAGAACGCAGCCGTTCCAATATGAAAAGCGTACCCGGAAGTGCTTTTCCGGTCATTGACATCACCACCATAGTCACTGTCAGAGTACCCGACCATCTTCAACTCTTCTGCAGATGAGTACTTCAAACCATGATCTCTTGTCCCATTCACATACCTCAAAATCCTCTTCGTTGCCGTGAAGTGATCTTGCTTTGGGTCGTCCATATATCTACTAATAACTCCAACCGCATACATGATATCGGGCCTAGTGAAGGTCAGGTAACGTAGACTTCCAACTAGACTTTTGAATAACGTAGAGTCAACTGCTTTCTCCTTTGAATCCTTCCTCAGCTTTGCTCCTGGATCTGCAGGAGTTGAGATAGACTTACTATTCTCCATCCGAAACTTCTTCAGAATCTCCTCCGCATACTTCTTCTGAGAGATGAAGATCTCTTCTTCACTCTATTGCACTTCTATGCCCAAGAAGTAAGTGAGTTCACCTAAATCTGTCATCTCAAACTCCTTCTTCATTGTCTTCTTAAACTCCTCGAACATAAGAGGGTTGTTGCCTGTGAATATCATGTCGTCAACATAAAAACATACGACCATGATATCACCATTATTCTCCACCTTCGTATAGAGTGCATACTCATACGGGCTCTTCATGTACCTGTTCTTCTGAAAGTATGCATCTATTCTTTCATTCCAAACACGAGGCGCTTGCTTCAACCCGTACAATGCCTTCTTCAATTTGTAGACCTTCCTCTCTTGGCCTTTCACTTCATATCCAGTATGCTGCTGGACGTATACATCTTCTTCCAGATAACCATTGAGAAATGCGGACTTGACGTCCATCTGATGGATCTTCCACTTATATTGAGCTGCTAGTGCAATGATCAGTCTGATAGTGTCTATCCGCGCCACTGGAGCAAACACCTCGTCGTAGTCCACACCTTGGACTTGTCGGTAGCCTTTAGCGACGAGTCTTGCCTTGTGCTTCTCCACTTCTCCATCCTTGTTCTTCTTCACTCTATATACCCATTTTACACAATGGGCTTATGACCTGCCGGTAGATTGACCAACTCCCAAGTATCATTTCTTTTGATGGATGTCATCTCTTCATCCATTACTTTCCTCCAAGTCTTCTCTTGAGCAGCTTCATCATACGAGTATGGCTCACAATCTGCTAAAAGACAATATAAAGAAAAATTAGCATGAATTGGCTCTATCTCCTCGTAGATCTCCTCCAACCTTCTCATCCTAGGTTGAGAACCATCAGAGATGCTCCTGTTGGTGCTTGCTCTGTCAGAACTGCTTCTGTTGGTTCTTACTCCACTAGAGCAGGGAGTCGAAGCTCCCCCTGAATCTCTGCTCGGTGGTGATGGTGGTTCAGCTCCACCATTCTCAACTTCAGCTTCGTGACCACCTTCTTCATCATCATCGTCATAGAACATTCCTTTGACGCTTCATTCCTTCTCATCCCAGCTTCAGCAGCTATCTTCTTCAAACAACACATCTCTAGAGATGATTGTCTTCTTCGTCACTGGGTTGTATAACTTATAAGCTTTACTCATCGGAGCGTAGCCTATAAATATACACTTCTCACTCTTATCATCCAACTTCTTCCTCTTCTGCTCAGGGATGTGAGCATAAGCTACACACCTAAACACTCTCAAGTGTTGCACACTTGGCTTCCATCCACTCCATGCCTCATATGGAGTCTTGAACTTCACACTCTTCGTTGGACATCTGTTCAACAAGTACACAGCACATTGTACTGCTTCAGCCCAGAACATCTTCGGCAACTTCTTGTCCTTTATCATACTCCTTGTCATGTTCTGAATCGTCAAATTCTTTCTCTCAGTAACTTAGTTCTGCTGAGGTGAGTATGCTGCAGTCAACTGATGAGCAATCCCATGCTCTTTACAGAAAGCATCAAATAACTTAGAGGTGTACTCCCCACCTCTATCAGTCCTGAGCACCTTCAGTGGTTGTCCACTCTCCTTTTTTGTCATCGTCTTGAACTCCTTGAAATTGTCAAGGGCCTCAGACTTCTCCTTCAAGAAGTAAACCCAACACTTCCTACTAAAGTCATCAGTGAAGGTAATATAATATTTGCTTCCTCCAACTGAGGCAATATCAAACGGACCAGCAATGTCTGAATGAACCAGTTCAAGCTGTCTCCTTGCTCTACGAGACTTTCCTCCTTAAAAACTCTGCCGCTTCTGCTTTCCCTTTGTACAAGCTCCACAAATCTTCTGTGGTGGTAAGATCTTAGGCAAGCCTTCCACCATCTTTGCATGTGACAGAAGCTTCAGACCACTGAAGCCTAAGTGACCCATTCTATGGTGCCACAACCAAACTTCTTCATCTTCTTCAGTTCTTGCTAGGCATGTCGTCTCCTTGGCATCCATCTTCAATGTAAAGAGACGATTCGTCGTCATCTTTACTTTCACCACCTATTTTCCTTGATGGTTCTTCATAGCCAACGAACCATCCTTCAATTGAATGCAGTAGTCTTTCTCCACCAACTGTCCAAGGCTTAAGATGTTACTCTTCAAACCGGGAACATAAAACACATCATTGAGATGCACCTTCTCACCATTTAAGGTGACCACTATCAACCCTTTGCCTTCTACCGAGATCTTTGAAGCATCACCAAAACTAACCTCACCAACACTTGGTTCAAGATTAGTGAATATCTCCTTCTCACCACACATGTGATTGCTGGCTCCTGTGTCCAAGTAACAGACTTTATTTCTTCCTCCTTCAGTTCCTCTGTAAGTCAAGAACATCATTGGATCACCATCAGTGTTTCTTGCTTCAGCATAGTGGTTGGTTTCCTCATTCCTTCTCGAAAGTCTGCAGTCATAACTCATGTGCCCAAACCTATTACAGTTGTAACATTGGACTTGGGTCATTCCACCACGGCCTCTGCCTCGACCTCTTCCTTCTTGCTCTCTACCTTGAGGTTGCTCCGCCTCTTTCTGGAAGTTCTGATGTCTTCCTCCTCTTCTCCCTCTGCCTCTGCCTTGGTATCCTCGACCTCGCTGGCCACCTCCTCTTCCTGAACTCTCTCCAAAGTTCAGCTGAGTCTGAAGTGCTTTCTCTAAGCCACTTGACTCTTCATCTTGTAGCATGCGGTATTCATGGGCTTGCAAAGAGCCTATTAGTTCATCAACAGATATCTGAGTGAGATCCTTCGACTCTTCTATCGCCACTACTATATAGTTGAACTTCTTTGACATAGATCGCAAAAGTTTCTCCATAAAACTGACATCATCGATCTTTCTCCGTTGCGCTTCATTTCATTTACAAGTGTCCGCAGACGAGTTACATAGTCACCAACTTTCTCAGAGTTTTGCATCTTGATAACTTCATACTCTGCTCGGAGAGATTGTAGTTTCACCTTCTTTGCCTTGTCAACTCCTTGCAAGGAGCGTTGCAAGGTCTACCATACTTCTTTAGAAGTTCTAGCATCCGAGATTTTCTCAAAGGTTGCTTCATCAACCCTTGATATAACAAGAACAAAGCCTTCTTGTCTCTCTTACTTGTCTCTCTCAGTGTCGTCCTCTGTGCGTTAGTCAATACCGCCTCTTGCTCAGTAGTCTGCTCTTTATACCCATCATAAACTATCTCCCAAAGCTCCTTTGATGCTAGCAGCACTCTCATCTGGATGCTCCAGTTCCCATAGTTCATCTTCGTCAACTTGGGAACTTGACCCGACATAGCATTTACTATCTCCATGGTTTTGATCTCTTCAACCCTTCTGAGTTACTACCAAGGTTCGGAACCTGCTTTGATACCAATGTGGGAAGCGATAATAAAAGACACACACAACTAAAGGAGCAAACAACTTCTTATATTTCCAACTAGAGATTACAAAGTAATTACAACACAAAAGAACTCACTATAAGTTACAACTCA
This sequence comes from Platanthera guangdongensis, assembly GCA_039583875.1. Lineage (NCBI taxonomy): Eukaryota > Viridiplantae > Streptophyta > Magnoliopsida > Asparagales > Orchidaceae > Platanthera > Platanthera guangdongensis. The sequence continues at coordinate 156,287,710 of CM077161.1, read as the reverse complement.
ACACAACTTCACTACACAAGCTCCCACACACTAAATCTCACCAACAAAAGAGTTCGCCACTCATTCGATGTCACAGAGCTATTGTCTGCGAGGTCCAAAACTGTCTGCAAGATTTATCCGCAAAATAACTTGTATGCAAGGTGTTGTTCGCTGCCTTTTGTTTGTTGCAGACCGCTAAAAAACTTCTCACTGCAAGGTGCTGCTGCTACCTTTGTATGTTCGCAGGTTTGGTTTCCACTATCCGCAAGGAGTTCGCTTGAAGCTACCGACAAATTTCTTCTTCAGGAGGTTCCCAGACTTCTGTCCCCAATTGCAGTCCGCAAAAACTTTCTGCAGATTTTGATAATTCCTTCACGTGCTACCGCTCATCTTACTTTTCCGCTTAGCCATTAACGCCTATATATAGGCATTATCATCAAACCATAAAACGCCACGTGGATCACCATTAAATGCTTGTCTTTCACGTTTCCTCCATGCACCGTTTCAATAGATATATATATATATATATATATATATATATATATATATATATATATATATATATATATATATATATATATCACACACATATATATTTATATCCCACCGTTTGACTTCGGTCAACTTCCAAAATTACACCAACAAGTGTGACCTGCTGCAAACCGCCAATTGTAAACCGCAAGCTTCACTGCTTCCTGACCGCAATCAGAACCAGACTCCTGGCTTCACAGTGCTAGCTGCACAACATGAAAATAACAACCAGTTAATCCTTCTCAAACCGCGCAGACTAGAAAACTGAGGCCGCAACAATTAATCCGCGCTCAACTTACTGTTCATTCAGTTACTGTTGAAGTGTCGAGGGGTCCTATTTATAGGCGGGGTGAGGAGTGTGGTCACCGCCCTAGTGAATAAAGTCACCACCCCAGCTCGCAGCTAGCACAATGCAGTCCGCCGAGTCCGCAATAACATGGTCGTACTCCAGCCAATTTGTCAGGCAGCAAGTAAGGAAGCAAGTCCGCAACCTAGCGTACACGCACTAGTCCGCACGCTTCGCAGCACGCGGACACAACAACATCCCACTCACTGCATCAGTCCGCACGCTACACACGGACACGACACCAGCCCGCCACTCGAGTCCACGACCAATAGGCATAGATCGCCCGGTCAACCAGCGGACTCTGCGAACACCCTGGACTTGTCACAGAGTGTGACCAAGTCCAGCAACCTACCAATCACTTGGAGCGAGCTCGGCAGACACGAAGCCAGATCGCCAGCTCCAAGGACAGTCTGCCACCAAGAACACGGTTATCACCCACCGCATCACCAGAGATCAAGGGCATGGACCAATGCCGATCTCGCGATCTCCAAACTCAGTCCGCCACAACGGACTCCGCGGACTCGAACTGAGTCCGCCTCATTCCCGCAGATACACCACCAATCCGCCCGGTTACTACAAGGAGAACAAGGCAACAGCAGAACCACAAGCCGAGCTGACTGAACACCGCCATCAGGTCGCAATAGACTGGCCGCCCATGTCGCACCATCACTTAACCCAGACTGCACCATTAGTCCACCCAGGCCGCGCGGTCTGCTCGATCAACCACTTTCACTTCACAATTTTCAACACCCCCCTTTAAGTGAGAAGTGGTGATCAAGCTCAACAGTCCTCGTAACTATGTAAACAACACCTTCGGTAATGGCTTTGTGAAGATGTCTGCGATGTTGTCCTCACTCAACACATACTCCACCATAAGAGATCCCACCAACAACTTTTCCTGAATGAAGTGGTGTTCAATCTCTATGTGCTTGGTCCGAGCGTGACAAACTGGATTATTCACCAGCTTCAGGGCACTTTCATTGTCACCGCTCAGCAGAGTAGGACCGCACACTTCTTTATATATGTTCTCTACTAGTCTCCTGAGACAGATGGCTTCCCGAGCTGCCAAGGTCGAAGCCTTGTATTCTGCTTCCGTATTAGAGACGGACACTGAGTCTTGCTTCTTGCTGCACCAAGGGATACTACTTGATCCACAAGTGAAGACATAACCGGATGTTGACTTCCGGTCATTTGCATCTCCCCCATAATCAGCATCTGAGTACCCTTGAAGAGTAAACTCCGTGGCTCTCCTATAAAGGAGACCCATATCAGAAGTGGCCTTCACGTACTTCAGGATGTTCCTAGCCACCATCACATGAGGCTTCCTGGGTTCTGTCATATACTGACTTACTCGGCCAACCGCGTAAGCAATGTCTGGCCTCGTAATTGTCAAGTAGATAAGACTCCCAACTAGAGCCCGAAACACCAAAGGATCCGGAAGAATCCTCCCCTCATCCCGCCGAAGTTTGACGCATGAATCAAATGAAGTAGAGCTACTCTTCCCCTCTTGCATGCTGAATCGTTGAACGATCCGTTCCGCATAGCCCTTTTGGGATACGACTATGTCTCTCTCCTTCCTCTCCACCTCAAGTCCAAGGAAATGGTGGAGTTCACCCAGATCCTTCATCTCGAACCTGATAGCTAGCTCTTCCCTGAGCCTAGTGTAATGCCCCGAAACTCAAAAGAACGATGGGAGGCGTTTTGAGCCAAGTTTGGAATTTGGCAGGGGGCACACGGCCTGAGACACGAGAGTGTCCCAGGGAGTGTCATGCTTGGGTCGACGATCTGGTCGATAGGTCGATGAATTTTGGAGTCGACGATCGTCGAGAAGCGAACACGGCCTAGGACACGGGCGTGTCACAGGCCGTGTGCTTCTCGGGTTGAAGCTGGTGTCACAACCCACATTTTCTCAACAATTAAATCGTATCAGAGCAAGAGAAAACACGTGTCGTGATGCCATGTCGTGCAGGGGATAACTGCACACGTTCAGGCAAAACTCCAGACTTTAGATTTAAGGAAAAATCATAGGTTAATATGAAAGAAAACCAGTTATATTAAATGGCCATATCCCTCGGCACGGTGGATCAGCTAGTCCACAATTAAAAGTATATTTATACGGAGCAGAAAATACTTTGGTTAAATTAAGTTGACACCCTAAATGAGCATGCGTGTCCCCGAGGGACGACTCATGGTATGCACGACTCTAAGGTGAATATAGTATATATAAAAGATAGTCTTTTGCGCTAAAGGAAAAATAGTGTCTTAGTTTTATAAATATTATGTGCATGAGATACATGTAGTAATGCTTTATGGTTTAAATAGGGTTGGAATTACATTCCCAACTCTCTGTTTCCGCGCGTTGAGAGAGTTTAGGCTGCGGTTTTAACTAAAATTTACGTTTACCCTAAGTAGAAAGCGCTGACAGCATTGAGTGAGCCGAGTTCATTCAATGTCGTCATCCAGTGTAGGTTTTGCGGCTAAGTATTTTGGGCATCAAGTAAGTGGAGCTTACTCAACGCCGCGTCGAGTGGGCTCGACGTTTCTGTCTTGGGTTCGTGTGTTTCCTTAGGATTGTTAGTATGACTTTTCCCTATTCTCTAGGGGGTGGTATTGGGTGTTCGGCTAGTTTTTGCATGTCGACTATTGGGTTGTGGCAGGTGGTGGAGTTTTGGTGCCTCTGGAGGGGTGGTTTTGTGTGGAGAGCTGTGGCCACCGCCTTTTGCCCCGGTTTGGGTTGGCGTGTGTGGGACCCTAAAGCTGCCACTGTTTGACCCCTTAGCCCTTTTTGGATCTGGTTTTGGTTATGTATTCAAATCCATCTTTTGAACACTGTCATTAACCCAAGTGTTAGGACTGTTAGTTCCTTTCCTATTTATGGCTTTTTCTTTTGGCATATATGTATATGTCTTGTTGCTATTGCAGGCTCTTTTGTAGGGCATATTGCTTTTATTGCTCGCACTTGGTGTGCTTTGCTGTGCTTTAGACAGTGCTCTTTTCTTACTGTCATGCTCTTTCTTTTGCTTATAGCAGTTTGTTGTCGGGTTGGTAAACCCTTCTTATTTGCTCATAAATCTAATGCTCTATTTACCTTTTTGATTATTTTCTTCCTGAGGTGTTCTTTTCTTGAATGCCTCAGGTCCAGGTTGTAGCCAGTTCAGCGGCTAGTTCTTTTGGAGGGGCTTGCTTGTGGCCTCTTGGGTAGCTGAGATAGCTGATCCTCGATTTTTGTGAGCTAGTTCTTTACTTTTCTGTATAGACATGCATACTCACTGGTGGGTTCGTGTCAGGTTGTTGACGTCCACTGGTGGCTTCTTGCGATGCTGGGTATGAACTTAAGCTGCTATTTTTGCCTTTTTATGGATGTTTACTTGTCTTCTGGGAAGGACCCTCCCTTCCATCCTATCTACTCGGGGCTACCGCAACTAAACCTAAACTACAACTAACTGTAGTCTTACCCTAACTCTAGCTACCCACTGTACACCAGAACGAGACAAAGAGAGAAAGCTTGATTTAAATTTAGAAAGTAATGAAGCAGCCCATGGCTGGAATGAAGGAAAAAAAATCGTCCTATTACTCTAATTTCTAGGGAGGAAAATAAAGAAAACAGAATTATTGCACAGGAAATGAAAACAGAGTAAGGGTTAGAAAATAATTTGGCAAGGGCAAGGGAGCCACTTGCCTCTACCTCCAGGAAAAACAACAACTATCTCCCAAGTTTGGCACCGGCGACAAGATCGGCCACCTAGAAGACCAAACAGAAGCTTTGAGGAAGAAGAAAAGAAATCAGAAATTCTTGACTCCTAGAATCAACCCTAAATCAAGAAAAACTTACATGGAAGGAAGGATCTGGACGAGAGCAAGCCGAATCCGCTAACGCACGAGAAAAATCAAGCTCTAACCCTCCCACAATCGCCGTCCAAAACCCAACACCGCCTCCTCCCAAAACCCTCCGCTGGAAGCTTTTCCAGAATCGAGAACGAAGAAAATGAGGAGGAAAAACGAATCACGGCAGAAAAAGAAGCACTCAGGAAAAATGTACGGAACACGCCCCAGACACGCTCGTGACACGCCCGTGTTCGGTCCGACACGCCTGTGTCACGGGGCGTGTACTCACACATCTACCCACCTACCCACTCGATGATCGTCGATCACAGCTCGACGAAATACGGGACACGCCCTGTGACACGCCCGTGTCACAGGCCGTGTACCAACTCAAGCACCGTTCGACGATCGTCGAGCGCCGATCGTCGAACAGAGAGACACGCCCCGTGTCACGCCCGTGTCCGATACGACACGCCCGTGACACGGCCGTGTTCTCACTAAAACACCACCCGACGACCATCGAGCGCAGCTCGACGAACCGAAGGGGGACACGCCCTGTGACACGCCCGTGTCACAGGCCATGTTCCTACCAAAAACACCTGTCGACCAAAACTCGTCGACCACACAAAGGAGAGCTCTACCCGAGCACGACACGCCCTGGGTCACGCCCGTGACCCAGGCCGTGTCACCCAAACATACAAAAAAAAACAGGTAACTCCTTAGCTAAAAAAAAGACAAGGCACCAGCCTAACAAGCTCGGCCACACCAGGCCTTGCGTAGCACAGCAAACATTACAGCTAACAAAACAAACGTCGAAACGACGCAAAAGCAAACGATCCCGGAAATCGACCAAAACTCGCACCGTAGCTAAACACCCAAGCTACGAAAACAACGGTGAGGTCGAAAATAACATCTGACGATCGCACACTCGGGCTAACACCTCCCGAAGCCAAAACACAAGCATTCCCTAAGAGGCCCAACCGAGTCACCAAAACAGACTCCGGTTAGCTCGGGAATCTTACTAACAGGCTACAACCAGGCTACACAAGCAATCTAAAGAGCTAAGACCACGCTCTATAACGGCGAAAGGCCAAAAATGCGTCATCGTAACGCTAATCCAAGATCAATCAAAATAAAGAAAAACCGGGGGCGTTATAGCTGGGCTGTGGCGTGGGTGTTACACGGGGTCGGCACACGGGCCGTGTCAGGTAGACACGGGCGTGTCAATTGGGACATGGGCGTGTCCAAGACCCGTGTGCTTCTCGGGTTGGTGTTGGTCCTGTGTCGATGGAGTAACACGGCATAGTATACGGTCGTGTTCTGGATGACACGGGCGTGTCAAGTTTGACACGGGCATGTCGGGTGCCCGTGTTCTTTTCGAGACGCGTTAGTTTTGACAGCGAATGGGGAACACGACCCTGGACACGGGCGTGTCACAGGCCGTGTTCGGCCCAGATTTTGGATTTCAAGCCCGGATCGTGGTCGTTCGTTTCTATACTTTCGGATCCGACGTGAAAGTGCAACTAGACCTGATATACTCTAGGGGGGTGAATAGAGTATATGGTGTTTTTAAAACTTTTACAACTATTGTTGTAATAAGTGTGAGCAGGGAAGCAATAATAAATCTAATCACAGCACTAAGTTAAACAAAAACTAAGCACTGAAAAATCAAGACCAGAAACAAACATAAACACAAGCAAAACCAGAAGACACAAGGAAATATAGTGGTTCCCCTAACTTGGGTACATCCACTCTTCTACCACCCTAGGTAGGAATCCACTGCAGGATGAGTTGATCAGGTGTCCTGGGCACCAATGAGCTTTTGATAAGGTGCTCAAAAACCAAAGCAGATTTTTTGATCAGGTGTCTTGCCACCAATGAGCTTTTGACAAGGTGCTCAAAAACCAAGCTCAAACTTTTGAAGGGAGTTTGAGAAACCCTTTACAGAGAGGGGGTGAGAGAGTGATGGCAGTCTTCTCTTTCTCAAACAACTGAGAAGACTAAGTGGATTGTTGATGTCAAAGCTCCCCTTGAATCCTTGATATCTTCAGGAAGAAAAGCTTTGCTGAGGGTGATAGGCCTTCAAAGGTTGAACTCCAGCAATAGATGATTTCAGCAATAGCTGAAATGTTGAATGTCTGGAGTCTGGAAATATGTTGGCCTTGAACACTTTGAAAACTACAGAGATCTGAAGATTTTTAGAAAGCTTGATCTCCTTGGATGAGTGTTCTTCAGAATTCTTTGTGACAAAAGATTTTTGAATGTGTCTCTGTAATCTGTATTCTCTCTCTATTTTGTGTGTGCTATTCTGAGAGATTCAAAAACATTCTATCTTTTATTCTCTGGTATAGACTAGAATAACATTCTCTCTGAGAAGAATAGCCGTTGGTCTGCATTAATTGCATCCTTAATTGCACAATCTCTTCTGGAGGAAAGTCCACAGAATTATTCCTTGAAAAATCCCTTGAAACTTGGTCCAGAATTGAATGAAAACGGCTAGGAAATCTCTGAATTAATTGCAGAATAACTCCTTAACTGATTTGAATTTGAATTCAGAAGCATCCTGGAAGTTATCTGAAATCGTCGTACTGAGCTCTGCTATCGTCGAGCTGAGCTCAGCGATCTGGAAATATTCAGCAGCATAATATCGTCGATCTGAGCTCAAAGATCGTCGAACTGAGCTCAGAGATAAAGTTCCAAGGCAGAGTCAAAATCGTCGACCTGAGCTCACCGATCGTCGAATGGAGTTCGACAATATAGTGAAGTTGAGCTCAGCGATCGTCGAATGGAGTTCGACGATCTGTCGAAGTTGAGGTAGACGATCGTCGATCGGAGTTCGACGAATCGTCGTGCTGAGCTCGACGATATGACTTAGTCTCCAAATACAAAATCTTGGTCTTCAGGGCAGCTTCCAAACTTAGACTTCTAATCCTTAGACTCAATTCAAATTGACCTATTAAGCTATACAGGAGGTCAAGCAAAGATTCCTAGAGATATAGTGATCCTGACCCAAATTAGTAATAGGGTGTTCCAATAATCTCCCCCTATTTGGGTTAGGATTACTATTTACAGACTTTGGAATAATTTAAATAACAACATACAATCAGAAAAACATAAAAACAACAGCTAGACATGCAGAATCACAGAGATATATATCATCCAGATAGCAATCAGAAATCACAGAAATTGTCACCTTACAATATCATTTCTTCTCTTTGCCCTTAACCATTTTAATCTCTCTGTTAGGATTGAGGGCTTCCTTCTTAGATCTAGTGTCATCTGCTGCACCTAGAGATGTTTGCTGTTTAAGCTTGGGAACCACTGCTTCAGGATGTAATTCCATGTATCTGTCAGCATCAAAGAATTTACTTGAAGCATATCTCTCTAGTTCTTTTTGTCTCTGTTCAGACATAGTAGAAATGTTGGAAGAATCTATTCCTTGTTCTCTGGCCTTCTTAATCTGATCCAGTGCAGCCAATTCCTTTAATCTGGCAGTCCAAGCAGCTGGATTGTTTTCAGGATCCTCAAAGGGTACAGGTGGTTCATATCTGTTGGAAGGATTGTCTTGAGAAGGCCTGGCAGACACAGTTTCTTTCAGCTTGTAAGGGAAAGAACCAGATGTTGTATCAGTTAAAGTTTGTCTTTCCCTGGAATATGGGTGTTGCCTGGAGTACCCTTTGGAATAGACTTGAATATCTCTTTGATTACCTCTATATCCCCCTCTCCTAGAATGTGAACCCCTGGATTGGCTTTCCCTGTGGTAAGATCTGGCATGAGGTTGATAGGGAGCCTGACTTCTGGCTGGGGGTTGACTTGCAGAGCTTCCACCTGCACCTGTATCAGGAGGAGGTGGTGGAGGAGGATGAGAGTGTTGGAATTGGGATGAACCCTTCTCATATTTTCTCTTTTTCTTCATTGCTTTCAGCTAGTTTTTAGAGTATTGCATCCAGTGTTCATAAATAGGGCAGTTATGAAGGATATAGTATGGAATTTCATTGTTATCTTTGACTTTATCAGGAGGTACCCTCTTCATAGCCTTGCTCCTTGCCTTTCTTTTCCTGGCAATGGTAGCAGAAGAATCATCAGAGTCTGTTTTAAATTCATCACTCTCAAAACTCTGGTCATCATAGAGAGCATCTATTTTCTTCATTAGGTCCTTTTTAAGCTGAACAGAGGCAGATGAGGCAGAAGTTGAAACAGCAGCAGCAGCAGGTGTTGAGATGGTAACAGCAGGGACAGCAGCAGATGGAGAAGGTGAAGCAGAAGCAACAACAGCAGCAGTAGGCTCTGGACAGGTGACAACAGTAGCAACTTCACTAGCAAGAGCAGAAACAGCAGATTCACTAACAATAGAAATAGAAGGAACATCATCAAAGACTGCATAAGGCTCAAATTCAGTGGCCTCTGTCATAAGAATGTCCTTGGAGATTGGTTCATCAGAAGTGGCAGAAACTTCAGCAGCAGTATCAATATTCTCAGAAGCAACATCAATCCTTTCTTCAGAAGAAGCAGCAGCAGCAATGACTGAATTTACAAAGGAGGTGATCATGCTAGGGTCACAGCAAGAAAAAGGCACAAGTGCCTTGGATAAATCTTCTGGAGGCTGGACAGCATGGACCTCTGGCAGACAGCTAAAGAAAGCAGAATCAAAAGCTGATAGCAAAGACCTGAGGTCTATTGCAAGAACTGCAGTTGAAATCTGACTTTCTGGAGGCACAGCAACAACAATAGGAGGAGCAGCAGGAGAAGCAGAACTAACAGCAGCAGCAGACAGAGAGCTTACAGAAGCAGCAGCAGCAGCATGAAGATTCACTTCATATGGCATCTCCCCCTGCCTAGATGCAGACATGTCTGGATCAAGGCACACTGCTGTAGGTGCTGCCTGAGGGAAGAGGAAAGAGAGCCTGGCAGAAAGGGCTGCCACTGACAGGTGTAGAGGAGCCAAGGAGGTCTCCAACAATATAGAGAGTCTGGGGGCAAGCAGCTCATACAGCCTGTCAGCAAGGGCTGAAAGGTCTACTTGCTCAAGAGCTGGAGCAGAGGTAGAAGGAATAGGAGCAGCTGAAGGTTCTGGAAGTGGAGAGCTGGAGTAGGGTAGAAGGGATGGCTGAGGTGTTGACAAGGTGGGTATGGAGGATAGAGGGATGGAGATAGATGGGATGAATGTAGGTTGATCTATGATTTGGTGTAGGAGATCTTGAAATGAAGTGGAGGAGGAAGGTAACTCAGGAGGAGATGACAGGGAATCATCCATAAAGGAATCATCCAGTAGGGTGAAGGATGGAATGGAGGGTGAAGAGGTCACATCTGGTGGAGGGTAGGAGAACAATGGGTGGAATTGGTCTTCTGGTGTGGAAAGAACAGGTACTGGAGAAGGTGTTGATGTTGGAGATGGGCTGGATAGGATGATGGTGGATGGAGCTGGAATGGTGGATGGTAGGGGAAGGGATGGAATTGGAGGAGGAGGAGAGGAGGCAGCAACAGCAGCCAGATCATCTGCAGGGGCAGAGACCTATGGAGGAGTGACTCTTGGAGTCCTTGTGCCTGAAGGGGCACTGGAGGAGAGCCTGCTAGGCTTGCTGATGTGCCTGTCCCACTTTCCAAAGAGGGCACAGGTCAGTCTCTTGGAGGCATTGATATGAACTCCAGAGGAGACCAGCAAGGCAGGGCACCTGTGATGCAGAAATACTCCAAGGATTCTCCCAAAGTTAACAAAACTCTTGTTGATTTTATTTTTGATGAGGTCAAAGAAAACCTCTCCCCAATTCAGATTCTTTTTGTCCACAAGAGCTCCCATGAGGCAAAGCTGATATCTGGAAATTGTGTCATGGGCTGAGTGCTTAGCCAGTAGCACCTTCCCAACAATATCTGCCAGGAACCTATATTCTACAGACAGGTTCCTTTTGAATAGCTTGCTAGGGTTTCCCTCTGGATGACCCATTCTGGCAAGCAGTTCAGAAAACTCATCTCCAGATAGATCAACAGTATCTTCTCCATTCCTTAACTCAAAAACTTCTGATAAAATGGTTGGGGTCAAGGGTACCTGAGTTCCAGCTATTGACCCAACAATAGTGTTGTTATCTTGATTATGGGCAGTATAAACCCACTCATTTATTTCATCAGAAGCCAGCTTGATCCTGGTGGTCATTATGGCAGCCAGATTCTGGTCCTTTAACAAACCCAGTATATCTTGAAAAATTTGGTCAGTCGTGCTGAAGGATTCTATATCAATATCAAAACCGGCATCAAACTTCATTGCAGCAAGAACAACAACTGACACAGCCATGGGTACCTGCAAAAATTCAACAAACAAAACGACCAAGGTAGAACTGTTTGGAGGGAAAGAAAATTCTTGCAGAGAAATCGAAAGCGCAACTGAGAACGACGGCAAAAAAAGAGTTTTATATTAGGGTTTGACGCAGAATTGGAAAGATCGTTGAACTCAGTTCGACGATCGAGGCTTCTAAAGGAATCTGAAGAGTTTTCAACATCGTCGATCTCCGTTCGACGATATTGGATAGCATTGAGCTCCGTTCGACGATCGTTCAGAGAACATAATCGTCGAGCGTCGTTCGACGATCGTTGACCGGAAGAGATAGTTCATACTATCTGGGAGACGTTGAACTCAGTTCGATGATTTTTGGAAATCGTCGATCTCCGTTCGCCGATCTTGGGGCAAATCGTCGAGCGCAGTTCAGAGATCAGAAAAATTCTAGACACTAAAAAAAACAGAATGTTTGTCTAGTCTTGCTCAATTTTTAAGCTTTCAAAATCTTGGATATTATTAATGACTTCCTCCATCTAACATTCCTAACTGATTTAGGAAGAAGGTGTGTTTCTTTTCATCCAAAGGCTTGGTGAAAATATCTCCCCTTTGTAAATCAGTTGGGATATATTGTAATTCAATTTTATTCTTTTCAACATTATCCCTTAAGAAATGATGCCTAATCTCTATGTGTTTTGTCCTACTATGGAGGACTGGATTTTGAGCTATGGAAATAGCACTTGTGTTATCACAAAAGATTTTAGACTTCTCTAAGTTGTAACCATAGTCTATAAGTTGGTTTTGAATCCACAAGATTTGTGAACAACAACTGCCTGCAGCCATATATTCAGCTTCATCAGTTGAAGTTGACACAGATGTTTGTTTCTTACAAAACCAAGAGACAAGTCTGTCACCAAGGAACTGACAAGTTCCACTAGTGCTCTTCCTGTCAATTCTGCATCCAGCATAATCAGCGTCAGAGAATCCAGTTAACTCAAATGCTGAATCTTTTGGATACCAGAGACCTAGATTTGGACAACTTTTAACATACCTGAGAATCCTTTTTACTAAAGTTAGGTGTGACTCTCTAGGGCTTACTTGGAACCTAGCACATATGCATGTAGCAAACATTATATCTGGTCTACTAGCTGTAAGATACAGTAAAGAGCCAATCATTGCTCTACATGTTGTCTGATCAACAGGTTTCCCATGTTCATCAGCATCCAATACAGCATTAGTAGGCATGGGTGTTTTCATACAAGATGCCTCAGACATACCAAATTTCTTAACCAGTTCATTCGCATATTTGGTTTGAGAAATAAAGATATCTTCAGCATGTTGCTTGACTTGCAATCCTAGGAAGAAGGAGAGCTCACCCATGCTACTCATCTCAAATTTAGAATGCATCAGGTTAGAAAACCTTCTGCACAGTTTGGAGTCAGTAGAACCAAAAATAATATCATCTACATAAATTTGTACTAGTAGGGTATGGGACTTATGGGTTCTAATGAAAAGAGTTTGGTCTACTCTACCCCTTATAAAACTATTTTCCAGGAGAAAGCATGTTAGAGTCTCATACCATGCTCTAGGAGCTTGCTTGAGACCATATAATGTTTTATTCAATCTAAAAACATAATCAGGATAAGTTGGAGAGATAAAACCTGGAGGTTGTCTGACATAAACTTCCTCTTTGATGTCTCCATTTAAGAATGCACTTTTGACATCCATCTGATAGACCTTGAAGCCTTTGTGAGCTGCATAAGCTAGAAATATTCTAATGGCTTCTAATCTTGCAACAGGTGCAAAAGTCTAGTCGTAGTCGATTCCTTCTTCTTGAGAGTATCCCTGAGCGACTAGCCTTGCCTTGTTTCTTATAATGACTCCTTGATCATCCAGTTTGTTTCTGAATACCCATTTTGTTCCAACAATGGAATGATCCTTAGGCTTTGGTACGAGTTCCCATACTTTGTTCCTCTCAAATTGATGCAACTCCTCTTGCATTGCAATGATCCAGTGTGGATCTTGCTCTGCATCTTGAATGGACTGAGGTTCAATTTGAGATAGGAAGCAGGTGTGCAACAGGTTTTGGTTGACCTGATTTCTGGTTTGCACACCAGCTGAGATTTCTCCAATTATTTGAGAAATTGGATGGTCTCTTGATGTTACTAAATCAACAGGGGGTGTTGATTGTTCACCAACCTGTGTTGTTATTTCCTCTTATGGTACAACAACTGGCTCTTCAAGTTGTGCTTCAATGTGTTGAGCATTCCCTTCATCTTCACTGCATTCATCCTCTTGAGTAACTTGTAACATGTTCAAGTCTTCAACTAGAGAATGTTCCTACAAAGGCTCTATGGTAGAAGAGTTCTTCTCCTTGAAAGACATGTTAGTTTCATCAAATGAAATGTGAACAGATTCCTCGATTTTCAAAGATGATTTGTTATAGACCATATAAGCCTTGCTGATCATGGAGTATTCCAGAAACACTCCTTCATCAGCTTTGGCTTGAAATTTTGCTAAATATTTCTTGTCATTATTGTGAATGTAGCAAATACAACCAAAGACTCTAAAATAGTCAACTTTTGGTTTCTTCCCTTTGAGCAATTCATAGGGAGTCTTTCCCTTTAGTTTATGTATCAGACTTCTGTTCAGCACATAGTTGGAGGTGTTCACTGCCTCTGCCCAGAAGGATAGATGTAGGTGAGCATCTGACAACAATGTGGTGGCAGATTCAATAAGGGTTCTATTTTTCCTTTCAACTACCTCATTTTGTTGAGGAGTTCTAGGAGCTGAGAAAGTATGTCTGATCCCTTCACTCTGACAGAACTCTTGCATAAGAAGAGAATCAAACTCTGTCTCATGATCACTTCTGATCAGGGCAATGTGAGTATTGAACTCAATCTGTATACATTTGAGAAACTCTGTCAGACATTTAAAGTTATCAGACTTCTTCCTTAGAAAGAACACCCAAGTGAATCTAGAGAAGTCATCTACAACTACTAAAGTGCAGGATTTCTCTCCTAGGCTTTGTACTGTGATGGGTCCAAAGAGATCCATGTGTAACAGATACAATATCCTAGGTGAATCACTCTTATTAAGTGACTTAAAGCTGTTTTTAGTTTGCTTGCCTAATTGATAGGCCCTGCAGAGTGCTTCCTTCTTGTAGGGGCCAGAAGGTAGTCCTCTAACAAGGTTGTCTTTGGATAGCCTAGCAATAGTTCTAAGGTTTAGGTGTCCTAATCTCTTATGTCATAAAACATTTGGTCTACAGACAGAATTAAACAGGCAGATATCTACATCAGTTGAAAGAAAATCTACTATGTAGATGTTACCTTTTCTTTTACCTGTCAACACAGTTGTGTTCTCCTCTGACTTGATTTTGCATAAGGCTTTGCAGAAGGTCACCTGGTAGCCTTCATCACACAGCTGACTGATACTGATTAGGTTGTGCTTCAGTCATTCCACATAAGCTACCTTCTTGAAAGTTACTGAACCAATCTGGACTGCACCATATCCTTTAGTTTGTCCAAAGTTTGAATCACCAAAGATAACTTTGAGTCCAAGCTTGGATCTGAAGGATGTGAGGTTGTCCTTGTTCCCAGTCATGTGCTTAGAGCACCCACTATCCAAATATCTTTGCTGGTTAGATGTTGGATAGGACTTCACCTGCACATGAGACAATTCATTTGTTTTTGACCCAGTTTACCTTGGGCCTAGGTTGATAACCTCTAAATTCTGAAATGAAAGACATCCCTGGTTGACTCTTATATCCTTCAGGATGATATCTCCTTGGAGGTATAATCCATTCAGTAAAAGGGTTAAAGATTTGGGATGAAGGACCCTTAGGATTCAATTTTGATTTGCCTTTGAAAAATTTTCCAGAGCTCTGACCTCTGTTCGACGATCTTGGAGCTGCGTTCGACGATCATGGGTCAGATCGTCGAGCTCCGTTCGACGGTCGACTATGGCTGAGGTCAGGTATTTGAGATCGTCGACCTGCGTTCGACGACTTTGGCTGAGATCGTCGATCTTCGTTCGACGATTTTTCCTGAGATCGTCGAGCTGCGTTCGGCGATCGTCGATCTTCATTCGGCGATCGTCGATCTACGTTCGATGATTTCTGCTGGGACTTAGTTTTCTGAGGCAGATCAGAATTTTTCCGAGCAACCTCTACAACTCCCTTTCCTTTGTCAGAAATGAATTTGATGGGAGTTGTTAGGACTATAGGTTGGCTGGATGAAGCACCCAAGCCCAGTGTACTATTAAATCTAGAGTTCACTGTGCTTGTGATGTCCATCAGCTTGATGTTTCTCCCATTAAGGGATTCTTCAAGATTCTTGGCCTCAGAGAGCTCACTTTTCAGTGAAGCTATCTGTTCTCTACAGCACTCCAACTCCTGAAAGAGTTTGAGATTTTCTGACTTTAAAGTATTGTGTTCAGATAATTGATTTGTGAGAGAGATAATCTCTTTCTCAGACTTTAGCAGGTCTAAGCACAGTGCTTTAAATTCAGATTTAAAATCTTCTGAACTAAAATCAAAAGAACCAATTACCTGATCTTCCTCAGGTTGAGTCTCTGAGTCTGACTCTGACTCCTCTTCCTCTGAATTGTGCTGTGAGGCATTGATTGCCATCATGCAGAACTCCTTTTCTTCTGCATCATCCTCATCATCACTGGAGCTGGATGAGGCTTCTGACTCTTCTTCTGTCTCACTCCAGGATTCAGCAACAAACCCTTTTCTTGTATGCTTGTTTTTGCTTGAAGAAGGTTTGTCATTGTCATTCCTTTTGGAGTCTTTCTCCTTTCTTCTTTCTTTCCTGTCCCTTCTGTCCTTGTTATTGTTCTCTGGACAGTCAGGAACTATGTGCCCTGGTTTCCTGCAACCAAAGCAAATAATGTCTTTATTATTACTAATGGACTTGTCATACTTTGGCTTGTCCTGCTCCTTGTATGATCTTCTTCTGAAGTCCTTTCTGGCCTTTTGTAAAATCTTTTGGCCAGCAGACTGAGTAGTTCATCATTGTCTGTAGCTTTATCTTCAGGCAGATCCTCAGTTGCCTTGAATGCTATGGTCTTCTCTTTTCTTGTGGCTGGTGAGGCAGCCTTCTGTTCTTCCTCTCTATTTTTGATGAGTAGCTCATAAGATTTGAGCTTACCCAATAGAGCTTCAGTGGTAATCTCATTTAGACTTCTGGCATCCTTAATTGGCCAGATTCTTGAATCCCAAGTGCTGGAAAAGCACATTAGGATCTTGTCATTAAGTTCTGTGAGAGAGATCTCTTTGTCCAATGTCCTGAGTTCACTGACAATTAGACTTAGTCTGTTGTACATATCTCTCACTGACTCAGTCTCTCCCTTCTTGAAATTCTCATATTGAGAGATGAGATGAGATCTTCTGTCCTTTCTCTCATCAGCTGAGCCTGAGACTATTTCTGAGAGTTTGTCCCAAATTTCCTTGGCTGAATTACATTCAGCTACCTTTTGAAATATGTCATCTGACATTGTCTGGGCTAGGATGTTCATAGCCTTAGCATCAGCTACCTTCCATCTCTTGATGTCAGCATCTGTTCCTGATGGAGGTGGAACAGCACTTGTACTTGTGTTCTCTGGGGGTCTTGGACATACTGTCAAAACAGAATTAAAGATATCTTCGTCAATAGAATTCATGTAAAGTCTAATCCTTGCCTTCCAAAGTGCAAACTTGGATAGATTGCACACTGGAGGTCTGGTGCTAGCATAATCTTTGTTTTGGGCCATGATTTGTGAGAACAAAAACTAATAATGAAATCCCAAAGAAAAACAGATCTAGTTTGGGATCTTTGGGTTCAGGTGTTAGCCTGTACAACCAATCAGGGATGGTATGATTAACCAACCTGCCTCTGATACCAATTGAAAATACAACTAGATCTGATATACTCTAGAGGGGGGTGAATAGAGTATATGGTGTTTTAAAAACTTGTACAACTATTGTTGTAATAAGTGTGAGCGGGGAAGCAATAATAAATCTAATCACAGCACTAAGTTAAACAAAAACTAAGCACTGAAAAATCAAGGCCAGAAACAAACATAAACACAAGCAAAACCAGAAGACACAAGGAAATATAGTGGTTCCCCTAAACTTGGGTACATCCACTCTTCTACCACCCTAGGTAGGAATCCACTGCAGGATGAGTTGATCAGGTGTCCTGGGCACCAATGAGCTTTTGATAAGGTGCTCAAAAACCAAAGCAGATTTTTTGATCAGGTGTCTTGCTACCAATGAGCTTTTGACAAGGTGCTCAAAAACCAAGCTCAAACTTTTGAAGTGAGTTTGAGAAACCCTTTACAAAGAGGGGGTGAGAGAGTGATGACAGTCTTCTCTTTCTCAAACAACTGAGAAGACTAAGTGGATTGTTGATGTCAAAGCTCCCCCTGAATCCTTGAGATCTTCAGGAAGAAAAGCTTTGCTGAGGGTGATAGGCCTTCAAAGGTTAAACTCCAGCAATAGATGATTTCAGCAATAGCTGAAATGTTGAATGTCTGGAGTCTGGAAATATGTTGGCCTTGAACACTTTGAAAACTACAGAGATCTGAAGATTTTTAGAAAGCTTGATCTCCTTGGATGAGTGTTCTTCAGAATTCTTTGTGACAGAAGATTTTTGAATGTGTCTCTGTAATCTGTATTCTCTCTCTATTTTGTGTGTGCTATTCTGAGAGATTCAAAAACATTCTATCTTTTATTCTCTAGTACAGACTAGAATAACATTCTCTCTGAGAAGAATAGTCGTTGGCCTGCATTAATTGCATCCTTAATTGCACAATCTCTTCTGGAGGAAAGTCCACAGAATTATTCCTTGAAAAATCCCTTGAAACTTGGTCCATAATTGAATGAAAATGGCTAGGAAATCTCTGAATTAATTGCAGAATAACTCCTTAACTGATTTGAATTTGAATTCAGAAGCATCCTGGAAGTTATCTGAAATCGTCGTACTGAGCTCTGCTATCGTCGAGCTGAGCTCAGCGATCTGGAAATATTCAGCAACATAATATCGTCGATCTGAGCTCAAAGATCGTCGAACTGAGCTCAGAGATAAAGTTCCAAGGCAGAGTCAAAATCGTCGACCTGAGCTCGCTGATCGTCGAATGGAGTTCGACGATATAGTGAAGTTGAGCTCAGCGATCGTCGAATGGAGTTCGACGATCTGTCGAAGTTGAGCTAGACGATCGTCGATTGGAGTTCGACGAATCGTCGTGCTGAGCTTGACGATATGACTTAGTCTCCAAATACAAAATCTTGGTCTTCAGGGCAGCTTCCAAACCTAGACTTCTAACCCTTAGACTCAATTCAAATTGACCTATTAAGCTATACAGGAGGTCAAGCAAAGATTCCTAGAGACATAGTGATCCTGACCCAAATTAGTAATAGGGTGTTCCAACACGACGACTGGGGGTTGTTCCTGATGGGATATACCCGGGAATAGGGTTTCAAATCCCTCATTTCTTTCACTTAGTCTCTTTCTAAAGTCTAGAGAGAGGGAAGAGCAAGGAAGGAGAAAGGAGACTAGATCCGGTCACCGGCGGAGCTTCGGAGCTCCAAATCGCGAGCCGACTTCGGATCTACGGAAGCAAGGAGATTGCGGTGCTTTTCATCCGCATAGATTTCCATGGCGCCAAGGAAAAAAACTTGGGTAACGATTCTCATCCTAGGACATGTGAATCCTCTTTTCCTTTGCATAGGAAGCCCGCTCTCGCGAGTTTGCGGTGAGTTTGAGGCATTCCTTCGGGTAGACATGAATAGTCCTTGTTGTGTACATGTAGAGTCCGTAATCAAGAACGGATATAGGCATGATGTGTAAAGCCTACCCGGACAAGTTGGTCTGGATCGGTGATGTTGCATTGCATAAGTGGTCGGAGAAGACTCCGTGCGGATGTTTGTTTTTCGGGTTTTCTACGCGGTAGATTGCAATAGGGAGCCTTGGGGATTAACTCCAAGGTGCACCCGAAATTCTGGGCAGATGTGTGATTCTTCCAGCTTGGTGGCCTGGGAGCCAACTTGTACATAACTGGGTTATGTAAAGTGTGTATCGGATTGGGACTCGGGAAAGTTTGACCCGTGCATATTGCTTAAATTGTCGTTGTGATGCGCGCAACGGGTTAGGCGGAACCGTACCCGCTCTATGTCGTTCGGTAGGAGCTGTTGGCATAGATGGAGGGTCTTAGGCGGTCTATGGCTTAAAATGATGTGACCAATGCCGGAAAGACAAAATGCTCATAAGTTTGGCCGTGCTAGTGGCGGTGGTGAGACCGAGACGTCTATGGCTTGAATTGACGTGACGTTGATCGGTTCACCAAGAATGTGCCCTGAGAGCACGGGGTGTGTGGCCGTGCGTGCCCATGCCTGTGATAAAGTGTTTATCTATACTGCTTTGTTATGCTAACAAAGTGCAGGGAAAGGAGCATCGCCGCCCCGAGTTTGTGGGCGGGATCATTATAATTTGGTCAGCATAGCTGACCATTGCTTTTGTTTGCCACCGTTCGGTGGATTGTTGCTTGCAGGTGCTGCGGAGCCGAGCGGTAAATAGCGGGCTAAAGCCCAAGTTGCTGAGCCGGCCCTCGAAGGCCAAATTTTGAGTGTTTACTTGTTTATTCATGTGTGACCGGCCTGTGTACCGTGGTATGGAAGACACATTTTATTTGAGTAAATAATTGTAAGGCTTTAAGGTCATTGTACTTGTGTATTGTACTTCATTCCTATTGGGTTTTGTAGTGGACATTCATGCTTGTGGATGGGTTCTTTAATTTGCAACTTTTACAAATTGCTTCCGCTAGAATGACTCTGTGTAGGACGTTGGTTATTAGTTGGATGGTATTCCATTAAGTAACCACCCAGTCTATCTGTGGTATATGGCGTCGGGCCCCGGCCGGACCTACTGCTATATACTATGCGACAGATAGGGGGTGTTACACCTAACTACTTCCTCCTTGGAATTGCCCATGATGATAGGCCATCCACGTACAATAGCACCAGGACTAGAAGCTCCCCCTTCTTCTTGACGAACAAGCTCCAGTCTAAGTTTGAAATCAGATACCCTCAGAATTGGAGGTATTCTGCAATCTTCCCATGTCGGGCTCGAGGAGCCTGCTTCAAGCCATAAAGGGCTTTCCGGAGCTTGCAGACGTAATCCAGATGTACTTCAGATACGTAACCGAGCGGCTGATCCATGAAGATGTCCTTGTCAATGTCCCCGTAAAGAAAGGCGTTCTTTACGTCCAGCTGCCACATCTTCCAGCCATGACAAGCCGCCAAAGCTATCACCACTCACACTGAAGTCATCTTTGCCACAAGACTGAATGTCTCCCCATAGTCCTCGTCGTACTGTTGCGAAAACCCTCGAGCTACGAGGCGAGCCTTGTATCGCTCGATGCTTCCATCCGCCTTCTTATTTAGCTTGTAGACTCACTTGCAAGTTACAGGAGTAACGCCATCAACCTTGGGCACCAAGTCCCAAGTTTCGTTCTTTTTGGTGGCAGACATCTCCTCATCCATGGCATTATCCCACTCCTTAACTCCAGTGGCTTCTTTAAACTTTGAACGCTCCCGCTCATCCAAGGGGCCTGCGAAGAAACAAGAGACAAAGCTCACCGTGTTCCCTTCCCAATACCGAGCTGGTGGCTTGATGGTCCTCTTCGATCTCCGAAGAGGCTACTCCTTGCTCACCACCTCCGCTGCTTATTTAGAACCAGCTCCGTTCCCGCGGACACTTGGAGTGTCGCTCCTCCTGCTTCCCGAACCAGAAGCATCTGCCCCAGAGCTTGAAAGACCTGTAGCTTCTAGTGATACAGGCAGCTCCACCTGAAGATCTTCAGCAACTTCCCTCTGCCCTTCATCAACCATGCTCTCCTGCAGCTCAACGGTGCCACCTCCATACGACGTCAGCTCATCAAAGACAACATCACTTTATATAAAGAACTTTCTTGTTGCATGATCTATTCACTTCCAGCCATTCTTCCGCTCATCATAGCCCACAAAGACGAGCTTCCTCGCCTTCGCATCAAGCTTGGTCCTCTGAGAATTCGGAATGGGAACATAGCAAGTTGATCCAAACACCCAAAGGTGTTCCACGCTCGGCTTCTCCTTGAACATCATTTCCACGGGAGACTTCATGTTGATCGGACTTAGAGGCATCCGATTGATGACATAGGTTGCACATGTCATTCCTTCTGCCCAAAAAGACCTGGGAATGTCTTTTGCATGAAGCTAGCACTTGCAAGTTTCCGTCAACTGACAGATCTTCCTCTCCGCTACTTCATTTTGTTGTGGAGTATGAGCACAAGTAAACTCTCTCTGCATCCAGTGCTTTCTGTAGAAGTTAGAAAACTCAGACGAAACAAACTCACCACCGTTGCCTGATCTGAACTTCTTGATCTGCAAGCCAAGCCGGCCCTCCACCAGCTCCTTGAACTCCATATATAATTGGAAAGCTACCGACTTCTCCTTCATAAAATACACCCAAGTGTATCTCGAGTGATCATCAATAAACACCAGCATGTATCTGCTGCCTCTAAGACTAGCAGTAACTGTTGGCCCCATCAAATCACCATGGATGCACTCCAATGGTGCCCTGCTCCTCATTTGTGACTTATTAAACGGAAGGCGATGAGCCTTACCGTACTGACACCCCGCACAAATATGTCCATATCCGTAGGACGACAACCTTGGCAAGCCTTTCACAAAGCTCCTCATCGACATACCTTTCAGTCTGTTCATCCCTACGTGCTCTAGTCTTTCATGTTAGATAGCTGCGCTATCGTTAGCCCTCATCCGATCAACATAACAGCTTCTTGATAAGACAAACAAGTATCTTACTCTTCTCCCTATATGAGCAACATCTGTCTTTACCACTGATATATTGTGGAGAAACCTTACTTTTGTTGGGCCAAACAGAACATGATAGCCCGGGTCAACTGCGTTGGTCACCAAGAAGGGGTTCTTCTTCTTGGAAGGTACGTGATACACACTCCTTAAAGTAAGCGGACCCTGAGCACTATCGAAAGAAACAACACCCTCCTTCTCTACAGAATGAACAGAGTCATCTTCTGTAATAATGACTTTATTACCTGAGAACGGTTGCAGCGAAGAGAACTTTGACTCGTCTTCAGTGAGGTGATGACCACACCCCGAGTCGACTACCCAGTCATCTTGGTAGTCAACGGTGGAAAGATCACGAACACACGTGCTTGTCAATAAAGCTCCTCCCCACGCGGCTTCCTTAGTACTGGAAACAGCTCCCTCCTTGTCTACAACATGCTCAGGTTGCAGCTTGACTTTACAGTCTCGCTTGAAGTGTCCTGGATGATTGCACTTGTACCACTTCAACTTCTTCTTCAAGTTCTTCTTAGTAGCAGCCCTCATCTCTTATTGATATGAAGTTGAAGGCCCATCCTCAGCAGCAGGCTTCTTCTTCTTCTCCCATCTCTTCTTCTTCTTCTTATTAGTGAAGAGAGCTTCACTATCTCCTTCAGAGATACTCACCCCGGCCATCTGCCTAGCCAAGCTCTCCTGTGACGCCAGCAGATTTTCCAACTCCAGCAAAGAAGGTTGAGTTGCCATCCTTGAACGAAAGTCACAAAGGCCACATACTCCTTCCGCAACCCGCGAACTATGTGCCTCTTCAACTTCGCCTCAGAGATGGGCTCATCAGAATCCAATGCTGATATTTCAGCGCACAGGTTCTTAATCTTGAGGAAGAACTTTGATATAGAAAGATCTCCTTGAGTTGCCTTAGCCGACTCATTTTCCAAGAACTGCAGCCTTGCTACATTCTTCCTGTTGAACAAACCATCAATGGTTATCGATATCTCAGCAGACTCACATCCTAAGATATGATCAAAAAACTCCGGTGATACGGCCCGTTTGAGAGCAAACTCTGTCTTTGCATTAGTCTTCCTCCAAACTCTAACCTGCTCAGCAGAACCACGCGGACTAGAAAACAGAGGCCGCATCAATTAATCCGCACTCAACTTACTATTCATTCAGTTACTGTTGAAGTGTCGGGGGGTCCTATTTATAGGCGGGGTGAGCAGTATGGTCACCTCCCTAGTGAATAGAGTCACAACCCCAGCTCGCAGCTATCACAATGCAGTCCGTCGAGTTCGCAAGAATAAGGACGGACTCCAGCCAATTTGTCGGGCACCAAGTCAGGAAGAAAGTCCGCAACCTGGCAGACATACACCAATCCGCACACTTCGCAGCACTCGGACACATCAACATCCCACTCACTGCATCAGTCCGCACGCTACACGCGGACACGACACCAGCCTGCCACACGAGTCCACGACCAACAGGCACAGATCGCCCGGCCAACCAACAGACTCTGCGAACACCCTGGACTTGTCACAGAGTGTGACCAAGTCCAGCAACACACCAATCACTTGGCGCGAGCTCGATGGACACGAAGTCAGATCACCAGCTCCAAGGACAGCCCGCCACCAAGAACACGGTTATCACCCACCGCATCACCAGAGATCAAGTGTATGGACTAATGTCGATCTCGCGATCTCCAAACTCAGTCTGCCACAACTGACTCCGCGGACTCGAACTGAGTCCGCCTCATTCCCGCAGATACACCACCAATCCGCCCGGTTACTACAAAGAGAACAAGCCAACAATAGAACCACAAGCCGAGCTGACTGAACACCGCCATCAGGTCGCAATAGACAGGCCGCACCATCACTTAACCCAGACCGCACCAACAGTCCGCCCAGGCCGTGCAATCTGCTCGATCAACCACTTTCACTTCACAATTTTCAACAAAAGCTCAATTGGTGTTGCGAAGTGAAAGAACTATACAGTTAAGCTTGATCGGACTGGAGTAGTCCTGGGATGGGTGACCTCCTGGGAAGTCCCGTAAGTGCGCTTAACTGGATCACTTCTCGTTGAAAGTAGGTTGGGGGATCGAGGCAGGGAAAGCGCAATGCCTCGCCGACCTCAACAACCCGTCACATGAGTAATCCGGCTGGGGGCGGCCCAGGATACTCACATGAGTGGGCCGGCCCCTTTCAACACCGGTAACTTGCATCTTCTCTCGGAGAGCCAGAAATGAAGGCGCAAAGAGGGGTTTTGTGAGGAGGTCCGCAATTTGATTTACTGAGCTGCAGTGCCTGAGTTCGATTTCTCCTTGAGTTACCAGGTCGCAGGTATATTGGACTTTAATTTCCACATGCTTTGATTTGTTATGGAAGATTGGGTTTTTAACCAGTGCTATGGCCGATGTGTTGTCTACCTGAATCACAGTTGGTGTTTCATCTTCTCCTACAATCTCCCGTAGGAGACGTTTAAGCCAAACACCTTCTCTGACAGCTTCACTTAGGGTCGTGTATTCTGCCTCAGTTGAAGAAAGGGCTATTGTTTTCTGGTGCACCAAGATACAGGATTGGAACCTATGAAGAACATGAAGCCAGTAGCATTCCTCCTATCGTCAGAGCATCTGACTCAGTCGCTGTCGGAGTACCCCATTAGATTGCATCCACCCCCTTTCACATATCTGAGACCTAGAAATCTTTTTCTATTAATATACCTTAATATGCGTTTGGTGGATATCATGTGCTTCACACTCGGGGAATGCATGAATCGTGACATGATGCTCATTGCATACTCTATGTCGGGTCGGGTATAGGTCAAGTAAATCAAGGAACCCACCATGCTCCTGTAAAGCTCAGGAGAGAATTTTTCTTCTCCATCTTCTATGCATAGTTTTTCTCCAGTGATCATAGGTGTAGATGCAGGTTTGGAATTTTCCATTCCAAAACGAATCAGGATGTCTTCAGTGTATTTGCACTAGGAGACATAGGTGGTCTTGGATAATTGGAGAATTTGCAATCCCAGGAAATATCGGGAGAGGCCCAAGTCTGTCATTGGTTTGAGTGTAACTATGAAAGGAGTTTATACTGTTAGACTGGAACCCGTGATGAGTAAATTATCCACGTATAAAAAATCAATGAGTAGATCTCCAGCCTTCTCTCTTTTGATATACATTCCGGGGTCACTAAATGATTTGCTAAAGCCAATCTGTAGTAAATTTGAGTCAATTTTGGTGTTCCAGGCACGTGGTGCTTGTCTCAGGCCATACAAGGCTCTGTGCAATTTAATAACCTTATTCTCTTGACCAATGACTCTGTAGCCTGAAGGCTGGCTCACATAAATCTCATCCACAATTTCACCGTTTAGAAATGGGGACATAACGTCCATTTAATAAATAGGAAAGTTGTGTTGAGCTGCAACTGCCAGTAGAGTTCTGATAGATTCAAATCGAGCTACCAGGGAGAAAGCTTCAAAGAAGTCTATACCTTCCCTTTGGGCATCCCCCTTGGAGACAAGCCTCGCTTTATATTTTTGAATTTTTCCCACCTCATTGTATTTGACTTTGAATAACCACTTTAGACCAATTGTTGTTTTGTTTGGGGCAATTCTGATAGCTTCCAGGTGTTTCTCTTCTCAATCATTTGCAGCTCCTGGTCCATAGCTTGAACCAAGTTGGGATCGCTAGAAGCTTCAACTACATTAGTAGGTTCTTTAATGAACAGAGCAAGTTGGCATTGATCATAAATCTTAGCAGGGGGGTGGAGAGTCCTCCGCTCCTGCTGCAAAGAAGGTCGTGGCCCGCGAGTCAGGCCTGCCGAAGAGCCATCCCCTCTTTGGCTTCGGGGGAAGGTGGAAGGACTCGATCGGCAAGCCGATGGTCCAATGGGACGAGCTGTCTCACCGGGTCTCTATCTCCTCCCTCCAGCACTCCTGGACAGACCGCCAGCCCTCCACCGGGCATGCTTATGCGCTCAGCTTTGGCCTCTATTGGCGCGAGGATGTCGAGGCCTATAAGGGCACGACCCTGCGTCAGCTCGGCCATGGGGGCTTGCAAGCCCACATGCGGGCCCTGGAGCTGTACCACATGCTGGTTTGCTGCGGCTTCAACCTCAGTCACCTCCTGCAAAAGGCCGAGCAGGGGCGCGATGTTGCCAAGGACAAGGCCGCTGGCCTGACGAGGTGACTCGGTATTGCCGAGGACCTACTCGCCAAGGCTGTCGGCGGGTTGGTAAGTAACGACTGCCCCATCTTCTTTTACTTAGGATTTCTTGTAATTGATTTGTTTACTCTTTT
The DNA here is from genome assembly GCA_039583875.1 of Platanthera guangdongensis. NCBI lineage: Eukaryota > Viridiplantae > Streptophyta > Magnoliopsida > Asparagales > Orchidaceae > Platanthera > Platanthera guangdongensis. The sequence goes on along the minus strand of CM077161.1, from coordinate 156,261,634 downwards.
GTTTCACAGGTTGCCGAGGCTGCTGGCGAGTTGCGGGCTCGCACCATCGGGCTGGAAAAAGAAAACAACCAGCCGCTTGCTCACGCCTCCGAGCTGGAGGCTCACGTCGTCGGGCTGGAGGCGGACAATGGAAAGATGAAGGATCAGATCAAAGGGCTCAATAGCGAGATCAACCGCCAGGCGGACGCCTTCCTTCCCCCGGGTGGCAGCGAGCCCCCCTTCCCATACAAGAGGTCGGGGATCTTCGGCGCGGCTAAGGTTGTCGAGCGGCTACGGGTGAACTCGATCGAGTCCTCCAAATGCACCCTGCAGATCATGAAGGACACAAGGGTGCTGGTGGAGGGCTGCGAGGAGATCATATCCCGGGATCATATGCCGAGTCTGTTCCCGTCTACTCAGCCCAGCGAGGAGGACAACTTTGACTTGCTTTTCGGGAAGGGCAAGGACTACAAGGAGCATCCATCCGGGGAAGAGGGCGAGGACCGCCAGTCTGGGGGGGGGGGGGGGGGGGGGGTGGCGAGAGCTGACTCGCACCCCTTCTTTTTCTTTATCTGTAATCGATTCGTACCCGCGAGTAGACCTTTAGAGCTCGCCAGCCCCCCTAGGCAATCTGGAGGCGAACCACTCGCTGCGCTGGGCTCGTCACCACCCAGCTCGCTCGCGAGCTGCCTTCTTTCTCGTCAATGTCAAACTAAAATCGTTAAGAATTCACAAGTTAAATCTGAAGGGGGTGGAATGCGCTGTCGAGGCCTACGTCATCTCGCCTTCCTCTGTAGATGTTGAGTACTCGGCTGGCCATCCCTTCACCCTGCCTTGCTCTGACAATGCCACTATATGGAAGTAAGTCCTGGCCATTTTCCGATCTTCTTTGTCTTCACTGGGACTATTGTTAGGAGTATGTTCCAACACGTTTGGCATGGTAATGACGGTCGTGAATATGAGGGTTAAACAATCATTTGCTAACGCCCACCTAAGGAACTTCATCCACTTTTATGTTCAAACAGAAGATGTTTTTTAGGTGATCGTTAACGAATGACGGTTTAACCCATACGTTCACGATCGCCACCACAATGTCAAACGAAGCTTAAATCAAAACTCGTCAGCTTATGTGCGAGCACAGCCAAGATCATAGTTAGATATGGGGCCAACAATTCCATGCATGTTGGCCAGTTAGTATATGTATATGTGTGTGTGTGGGTGGGTAGTGACAGGCACAACCCCCTTCCATATCCCCAGCCGCTACAGTACCCAGACTGTGATGATATGGGGCTTCGCCCCTATGCCGAGTGTATAGATGTGTGGCTCCAAGTCCACCCCTATGCTAAGTGAATAAATGCAGGCTTCGCCCCCATGCTGACTGAATAGAAGCCAGGCTTCACCCCTATACCGAATCGTGATGGTGCTCCGTCCCTATCCTAATTGCTATGGTGGTGACGGACTGCACACTAATTGAACTGTTGTTGCTCTAAAATTTTGTATAGGGTACATGTAATGCTTGAAGTTTAACTAGTATTACAGCTTTGGAGAATCAATTGTATGAACCCTGCAATAAAACTACTTGAGTGAAATTCAAATTGAAAAGGGACGGATGGAATCAAAAAAGCAATTAAAAATGGTAGTACCTTAAGCATAAAAAACCTAGTTGCAACATTTTATAAAGAAAATTGATTGCATTAATGCAATTGTTAATAAGCCTCTTTTATGCAGGAGAAGAGAAATTAGTGCCCTGCCCAACGAGAGAGATGAAACATATTGAAGTTTAGAGGAGGATGCGTTGGGAGGGAGGAGGAGGAAGAGGATGGGGCTGGAGGCGGATTCAGCAAATATGGGTGCCATAGTTGAATAAAAACCTAATAGATCGATGGAGCTCTGTCAAAATCCACATACGAGTCACCTCCTCCTGTCAAGCAAGTCAAAAATTTATCTAAGTTCACAATACTCTAAAGAAGAAGACGCTTTGTCGGACCCTCCAAAAAGTCTCTGTTGTTGCATGGTGTCCGGGCGGTCTGCCCCTGTTGAAAATTATGAAGTGAAAGTGGTTGATTAAGCAGACCCGCGTTCTGGACGATCTGAGTCAGCGGCCTGGGCGGACTGATGCTTGCGGCCTAGGTGAACTGGCCAGGATGGACTTGGTGGCTTGGTTGATCTAATGGAGCGGCCTGAGCGGCCTGAGCGGCCTGTCTATGGCGGTTTGATGGAGGTGCTCAGCTCGGCCTGCGGTTTTGAAGAACTTGTTCTTGATGTAATCGGGCGGGTTAGCAGTGAGTTCGCGGGAAGGTGGCAGAATCAGTTGGAGTCTGCGGAGTCCGTTATGGCGAACTGGTTTTGGAGATCAGCATTGGTCCTTGCCGAGCTCCGGTAATGCGGTTGGTGATAGCCGCATTCTTGGTGGCGGACTGTCCATGGTGTTAGCGGTCTAGGCTGTGTGTCCGCTGAGCTCGCGCCAGTGGTTTGGTGGGTTGCTGGACTTGGTCACACTGTGTGACAAGTCCAGGGTGTTCGCAGTGTCCGCAGAGTCCGCTATTGACCGAGAGATCTGCTTGTTGGTCATGGACTCGTGTGGCGGGCTGTGGCGGTGTTCACGAGCTGTGCGGACTGTCACCATGTCCGTGTATAGCGTGCAGACTGATGCAGTATGGGTTGTGGCTGTGTCCGTGTGCTGTGCAGTGTGGCGGACTGGTGCAGTGCTTGCGAGCAGTGCGGGCTGGTGTCGTGTCCGCATGTATCATGCGAACTGACGCAGTGAATGGGATGTTGCTGTGTCCACGTGCTGCAATGTGTGCGGACTGGCGCGGTGTGCTCCTGGTGGCGAACTGACCTTGCTTGGCGCTTGGCAAGTTGGCTGGTCCGGCTTAGTCCTTGCGGACTCGACGGACTGGGTTGCGCTAGCTGCGAGCTGGCGTGGTGACTCTATTCACTGGGGCGGTGACCACACTCCTCACCCCGCCTATAAATAGACCCCCCCCCCCCCGGCACTTCTACAACAACATAGTGAACAGTAAGTTGAGCGCAGATCAATTGTTGCGGACTCGATTTCCAGGTCGCGCGGTTTGAGAATTAACTAATTTTTGTTTGCCGGTTGTGCGGCCAGCACTGTGAAGTCGGGCGTCTGGTTCTGATCAAGGTCATGAAGCAGTGAAACTTGCAGTTTACAATCAGTAGTTGCAGCAGGTCGCAATTTGCGGCCAACCAGTTTTCTCTCCAGCAATTGAAGTCTAAGTTCAATAACCAGGTCGCCGGTCTCGGCGGACTTGGCGGTCTGTTCATTCAGTTCGGTGGCGGCTTTTAGAGTGGGTGTCAGCAGAATAATGGGTTGTCTGTGGTTTGTGTGGACTCCGTAGAATCAAAGTAGCAGTAGCGGCTTGGCGGTCTCGGCGGACTCAGCGGTCTCTGAGGCAGTCCGCCCGGCTTGAAGTTTACTTTTGCTTTACTTTTCTTTATACTTAGCAAAATCATGTCTCGCCATATATGCCTGGCCCTGTAAATATTGATAGTTGATTAATGCAAGATCGGTGTTTGCTCTTCATTGTTACTGATACATAGCTCAGTTTATGGTTGGAGTGTTCTTGCGCCTAGTTCTCGCTTTTCGCTTGATCAAGTGATTGCCTTGATAGCTTTGGAAGTGTTTACTTGATACCCGAACTACCAATTGATCAGCTTGATTGAAATTTCAACAGCCCCTGGCGACTTGGAAACCGGGCGGTCTGGCGGTCTGCCTCTTGCAGCTTGGAGACCGCACAGTCTGGCGTTCTCTCTCCAGCGGTGTGCTAGGCGGTTGGTGCTGATTGGTGACCGGGCGGTCTGGCGGCTTGTCTATGGCGACTTGAAGATAGTGTCGGGTTATCTTCTACACAGTGTAATTGTCGTGCGGTTAGTCTAACCGCGCGGCTTATGCGTCTTGTATAGATGCTTATTCCTATAATTATTATTCTCACATTGTTTATTTGTAATCTCTCTTCTTTCCTCCATTCTATAAAAGAGAGGTCATACCTTTGTAATATATACCTTTTTGGATAATAAAAAATTTGTTACTACAAATTTTCGATCTACTTTTTTCTGTTCGCACATGGTATCGGAGGACTCGATCTTTTCCTCCTAATTCTATGAGTTTCCTCTGTCCTCTGACCTGTCCGCGCAGCTTGATCCTTCTTCTCGTGACCTGCCTTCGCGACTTGTTTCTTCCGCCTGTTTGCGCCCTGTTCGTGATGTTTCTTTCTCATCCTTATCGTTGCCCTTTGTGTGCGCGACCGCTCTGATTGCCCTTTATTCTCGCTGTGATCTGTTCTTAAGTCATCGCGACCTATTCTTATCGCCGCGACCTGTTTTTAAGTCGTCGCGGCATGCTCTTCTTGCTGCGACCTATGCTTAGTCGTCGCGCCCTCCTTTTCTAGCCTCGGCGTGTTCATCTCGATGTTCTCTGCTCTCTTCTATGACAACCTCCGATATCTCTACCACCACTACTCTCATTGCCGCTCCTCCTCCTACTCCTTCGGGCAACTGTGGCACCGTTTTCAAACTCATCGGTCCCAACTACCCGGACTGAAGTGTTTCCTTCACCTTCCTTTTCCGCCCTCAACGTAAATGTCACCATCTCACAGATGACCTCCTCCAAACGACTCCACTCTCTTTGATGATTAGGATGCCAACGATGCTTTTGTTCCCACATGACTGGCTAACGGTCTTTCTGATGAATGCCTACCCGTCATCCATCATGATAAAACAGTCAAGGTTGCTTGGCTTCATCTTGCCGCTCTCTACTCTAAGGGGGCCTAGACATCTCGCATCTATACTTTGTATGCAGACCTCTTTGCCCGTCCCTCCATGTCTCATGCTGCTGCTTCCCAACAAATTCAGGCTCTCAGAGCCAAAATTCTCCAAAATCGCCACTTCTCTGCGGATCTGGTTGAGCAACACAAGCACTTCCATGAGCTTTTGGTTGTGTTCTATCTTCTACGACTTCCTGAGTCTTATGACATGATCTGTAAATAGATCCTTGGCGAGGCGGAGTCTCCCACCCTCGATGCCACTATTGCCCGCATAGCCGCGGTTACTTCTCTGCTACAATATCTGCTGCTATCCTCCCCTCCTAAACCAGACAACTACGCTCACCAGACTCAGCGGAGTGGCTCTGGTGGCCGCATCCACCAATCTGGTGAACGCGGTGCTTCCCGTTTTCTCTGCTCTCATTGTGGCCGCACAGACCATACGGTTGATCGTTGATAGAAGAAGCATCCTAATCTTTGACCAACTAGCAACGCTTCCACCTCCTCTTCGAAGCAGTCCGCCTCGGTGGTCACGTCTTCAGGTAGTGCCAACGTCGTTACTCAAGGTAAATGGCTGATCGACTCTGGTGCTACCAATCACATGACCGACAATTCTCAGCATTTTTATCTCCTAGAAAAGCATGATCGGTTGCCCCCGGTCTTTATTGCGGACGGCTCTCCCTCACCGGTCAATGGAACGGGAGTGGTTCAATTCACTTCGTCTCTTCGCTTGGCGGATACCCTCTACGTTCCCAAGTTCTCTTTTAATTTATTATCTGTTACTTCTCTGTGCAAACAACTACAGTGTTCATAAAATTCACTCCTACTTTTTGTTCTTTTCAAGATTCGGGCTCACAACGGACGATTTCTACTGGGATTGAGAGCGGCAGCCTCTACTTCCTCGACAACGTTTCTGCATTGCCCGCCTTCTCCTCCTTTTCTACTGATATTCTACGGTGGCACCTTCGTCTTGGTCATGTTCCTCCAAGACTTCTTCGATAGCTTCTGACCCACCTTTCTCCGTATGTTGAAGCCAAAATTGATCTCTGTGGAGTTCGGGGGTCCCTAGAAAGGGGTGACCTCACACCTACTACACCCGGAGGAACGTCACGGACCAAAGATCAAGAAGCTAGAAACAGACCCTCGGCTCTAGCGCGGAGGTCCCACCTCACACTCGGAAGACCTTTGAGATCTCCCCCTCCCTAGCCAATGCTTGAGCTAGGGTGCCTTGAAGGATGAAGAGAGAATGAAGAAGTGATGCTCTCCAAGGCACCCCTAAGGGTCTATTTATAGTTTTCCAACCCCATGGACCGAAATGACCAAAATGCCCCTAGGGCCAAAAGACTTTGGGCCAATAGAAAACAGCCACGCCGAGGGGTAAAGGGGTAATTCCTCCCCGAGGGCAAGACGGTAAAAGCATGACCAAAAAGGGGTCCAAGGACGGGAGGAGCCAAACCCCTCATCTCCTCGGGTACCCGAGACGGGCAGGTGACCCCCGAAGAACCGGGGAGCAGGGGGCAGGGGCGAGACCCCGCCAAACCACAGGGCGGGGGGAGAACCCGGCCCCGGGCCGGTCTCGCCCCCGCCAAGCCGCGAGGCGGGGCGAGAGCCCGAGCCGGGCCGGTCTCGCCCCCGCCTAACCGTGAGGCAGGGCGAGAACCCGGGTTGGGCCGGTCTCACCCTCGCCCACCCGTGAGGCGGCGCGAGAGCCCGGCCCCATGCCGGTCTCGCCCTCGCCAAACCACGTCCATCGGGCCGGGGCGGGTGCCTGCCAACTTCCCGCACCCGCTCCCCAAAAAGGGGCCACTGGGGGAGGCAGAGTTTTCCTCCCCCTACTAGTATATTCCAAGGGCTAGGCCAAAATTGGCAACCAAGAGCTCAAACCACTCCAAAAGCTTAAAATCCAAAACTTGCGAATATGGGGTTGTACACAATCTCCGCTCTTTTCGAGGTTGGCACAAGCTAGGAAAGAGACGTCCAACCCAACGTATTCGCTGAGTGTAATTTTCTTGTGCGCCTATCCAGGGAGTCAACCTGTCATGCCAGCAGATGGGAGCCTGGGTGACGAGACCCACTTTGGGTAAAAAATACTTCACCCTTCGGAGGGGTCAACCTGTCATGCCAGCTATGGGAGCCTGGGTGGCGAGACCCCCTCCGGGTAAAAAAATACTTCACCCTCGGAGGGGTCAACCTGTCATGCCAGCTATGGGAGCCTGGGTGGCGAGACCCCCTCCGGGTAAAAAACACTTCACCCCCCCCCCCCCCCCGGAGGGGTCAACCTACCATGCCAGCTATGGGAGCCTGGGTGGCGAGACCCCCTCAGGGTAAAAAATACTTCACCCACCGGAGGGGTCAACCTGTCATGCCAGCTATGGGAGCCTGGGTGGCGAGATCCATCTCGAGGTGAGACCTACCCCACCCTCCGAGATATCAACCTGCCCTGCCAGCTAGTGAGTGCCTGGCAGGGGAATCTATCTCGAGGTGAGACCTACCCCACCCTTCGAGAGATCAACCTGCCCTGCCAGCTAGTGAGAGCCTGGCAGCGGAATCCATCTCGAGGTGAGACCTCTCCACCCTCCGAGAGATCAACCTGCCCTGCCAGCTAGTGAGAGCCTGGCAGCGGAATCTATCTCGAGATGAGACCTACCCCACCCTCTAAGAGATCAAACTGCCCTGCCAGCTAGTGAGAGCCTGACAGCGGAATCCATCTCGAGGTGAGACCTACCCCACCCTCCGAGAGATCAACCTGCCCTGCCAGCTAGTGAGAGCCTGACAGCGGAATCCATCTCAAGGTGAGACCTCGCCACCCTCCAAGAGATCAACCTGCCCTACCAGCTAGTGATAGCCTGGCAGCGGAATCCATCTCGAGGTGAGACCTACCCCACCCTCCGAGAGATCAACCTGCCCTTCCAGCTAGTGAGAGCCTGGCAGCGGAATCCATCTCGAGGTGAGACAACTAGGCATCCACGAGAGGTACAACTGGCCTTGCCCAGCTCGTGAGAGCCTGGGCAGTGGGACCGTCTCGGAGCAAAAGGACTAGGCATCTCAATCAAACATTACCAAATTCTACATCCTCAAACGGGGAAAATAAGAGTTACATGGTCCTCTGACTCTGCTGGTCAGGGGTAGCACTTGTTACAAGACAAGAAAAAGGAAAGAACTTCCGCAAGGCAAGGCACCTTCAGGGGGCCTGGGCATTATGGTCGTCTTCCGCTTCCTTCTCCTCAGACACTTCCATCTTGCTCAAGCTCTCTATGACCTTCTCCATCTCCTCTGTCTTGGCCAACCAAGAGATGGTGTTGACGGTCGTGACATAACACTGCCTTGCCATCCTGAAGTCTCCCTTGACTCTGACCTGGATCCCTCCTGAGCTGAACTTGAGGCATTGGTGGAAATAAGACGGTACGCAACGGAAGGCGCTGATGAGGGGCCTTCCGAAGATGGCGTTGTAGCTGCTTGGAGCGTCAGCAATGACGAACCGGCAGTTCCTTGAGGCCCCTCCCAACTTTACTTGGAGTCCTACTCCACCCTCTACCTCCTTCCTCTCCCCTGAGAATCCGAACAGGGGTCCGTCCGAGGCCAACACCCTCCTTGGCTCTACCTTCATCTTGTCAAACGCCTTCTTGAAAATGACGTTGACGGAGCTTCCGTTGTCAACCAAGATTCGGGAGACGGTGTAGCCCTCGATGGCCGTCTGGATGACCAGCGCATCACAGAACGGATCCTCATGATCCGGCAGGTCCTTCACCGAGAAGGTGATCTTCTCCTCCTAGGGCGGTGTCTGGGATGTTGAGGCGACGCTCCGTCGGTACATGACATGAAGGCTCGCCTTCCGAGTGGCCTCGATCCTCACTCTACCATGGATCACAACGATACCACCTCGGGGTCCGACATCGACCCTATCTTCGCACACATCATCCCCCCTTCTCTGTGCAGAACCTCTTCAACCCACACTGGTGGCTGTGGCTGGGCAGGGCCTCTCGCCCCCCTCACTTCCAGGAACTCTGGGCAGGTAGCTGTGACGTGCCCCTCCACTTGGTGGAAGTCACAATAAGGTAACTCTACCCTGACCCTTCTCCTTCACTGGCAGTTCTTCCTCTCCCTTCGACCAATCTCCATTGCTTGCTGTGGTGGGGGAAGGAGCTGCCTAGGGGCTTGCCTCTGGAAGTTGAACCTCCCTTGGCCCCCATGGAAGTTTCCCCCATCTTGGACGTAACCTCTTCCTGGAACTTGAACGGGTCCTCCCTGCTGCCTCCAACCTGGTTCTGGACCCTCCTGAGCTCTCCGCTCCTCTCTCCTTCTTCCTTCCTGATGTCTCGAGCCACCTTGCTCCTTTGACTCTATCTTTGTTAACTTCGCCAACTTCTTGACGAATGTCGGGTTGGCCGCCTCCATGTCTATCTCCTCAGTCGCCCTTTCCATCAGCTCCTCAAAAGAAAGTGGGCCTTTCGAGTCAGGCTCATCTTGAAGAACCCCTCGCGCAACCCCACCGTGAATGCCATCTAGAGGGCAAACCCTGGCATCTCTTGGACCTCCAGGATCTCCTCTTGGAACTTGTCAACGTAACGGGTCAGCGACTCCTCATCCCCCTGCCTTATCAGGAAGATGTACTCAGGACTCCTCTTCCTCTTCTTGGAGTTGGAGAAGCGAAGCTGAAAGCTTCGGCTCAAGTCCTCGAACTCATAGATCGACCTCGGAGGGAGTTGATGGAACCAGTCCCTTGGATTCTCCTTCAACGTGACCGCAAAGAGGCGACACTTGAAGGCATCCATCATCGGCCTGATGGAGACGACATCCTCAAACCACTGTAGATGCTGGACGGGGTCATCCTTCCCGGTATAGTAAGTCATGTCTGGCTCTCTGAACCCCTCAGGAATGGGAGCTGAGATGATCAGCTCGCTGAAGGGTGACCCCCTAAGGGGTGTTATCGCCACTTCTACTCGCGCGACCTGCTCTCCTGGGAGGTTTGTACTCGTCGGGCTGGAGAACAACTCCCGGCCGGTGAGGTCTCGCTCGACCCCATCTCCCATCATCTCCTTCCCTGGTCTTCTTCCTGGAGCACTTCCTTCTCCCCCCACTGGGGTCATCTCGCCAAGACCCATGAGAGTCGACTCGTCGAGAGGGGGGGAGCTAGCTCCTGGGGGGTCGGGGTGGAGATGCCACCCTGAGGAGCAATGCTTCGCAGCATCTCCATGATGCCCTGGATGGAGGCCATGAACTCTTGTGTCCCCACAAAGAGTCCTGGGCTGGGGAGCTCGCCGAGATCATCACTACCTCCCTGACCTCCAGTCATGATACTCTCCAGAGATCTTCTGTGTTGGTCACTCTCCACGCTCACCGCACCAAAGTGTTGAAGCCAAAATTAACCTCAGTGGAGTTCGGGGGTCCCTAAAAAGGGGTGACCTCACACCTACTACACCCGGAGGAACGTCACGGACCAAAGATCAAGAAGCTAGAAACAGACCCTCGGCTCTTGCGCGGAGGTCTCACCTCACACCCGGAAGACCTTTGAGATCTCCCCCTCCCTAGCCAATGCTTGAGCTAGGGTGCCTTGAAGGATGAAGAGAGAATGAAGAAGTGATGCTCTCCAAGGCACCCCTAAGGGTCTATTTATAGTTTTCCAAACCCATGGACCGAAATGACTGAAATTCCCCTAGGGCCAAAAGACTTTGGGGCAATAGAAAACAGCCACGCCGGGGGGTAAAGAGGTAATTCCTCCCCGAGGGCAAGACGGTAAAAACATGACCAAAAAGGGGTCCAAGGATGGGAGGATCCAAACCCCTCATCTCCCCGGGTACCCGAGACGGGCAGGTGACCCCTGAAGAACCGGGGAGCAGGGGGGCAGGGGTGAGACCCCGCCAAACCACAGGGCAGGGGGAGAACCCGGCACCAGGCCGGTCTCGCCCCCGCCAAGCAGCGAGGCGGGGCGAGAGCCCGGGCCGGGCCGGTCTCGCCCACGCCTACCCACGAGGCGGGGCGAGAACCCGGGCTGGGCCGGTCTTGCCCCCGCCCACCCGCGAGGCTGGGCGAGAGCCCGACCCCATGCTGGTCTCGCCCTCGCCAAACTGCGTCCATCGGGCCGGGGTGGGTGCCTGCCAACTTCCCGCACCTGCTCCCTAAAAAGGGGCCACTGGGGGAGACAGATTTTTCCTCCCCCTACTAGTATATTCCAAGGGTTAGGCCAAAATTGGCCACCAAGGTCTCAAACCACTCCAAAAGCTTAAAATCCAAAACCTGCGAATACTGGGTTGTACACTGTAGAGTCATCCCCTCAACTGTGACGCATGTCAGCTTGGAAAGCATCACCGCTCCTCCTTCCCACCAAAGCAAGGTCGTGGATCTTCCCGACCATTTGATCTAGTTCACTCTGATATATGGGGTCCTACTCCTACCCTCACCATAGGTCGGAGTAGTTCATATTTTGTAACTTTATTGACGATTTCTCTTGCTGCACGTGGGTGTATCTCTTAAAAGATTGCTCTGAATTATTCAATGTATAGACATCTTTTTATTTTATGATTAAGAATCAATTTGATGTCTTTGTTAAAATCTTTCACTATGATAATGCAAAAGACTATCTCACTCATGATTTTTCTTCCTTCTGTATGCAACATGATATTGTTCATCAAACTAGTTGTGTCTATACCTCACAACAAAATGGCGTGGCAGAATGCAAAAAACCGTCACCTCCTTGATGTCGTGCGCACTCTGCTGACATAAATGCAGGTTCCTCGCTCCTATTGGGGCTATGCTGTTCTCATCTTCTGTCATCTTATCAATCACATTCCCTCCACAGTTCTCCACGACAAAACCCCATTCTCCATTCTCTATCCAGGTAAGGATTCGTTTCCTCTCCTTCTATGTGTCTTTGGGTGCACAACCTTTATGCACTCTCCCTCAACCACCCGTGATAAACTCTCACCACGGGCCATCTAATGTGTCTTTCTGCGGTACTCTACCACTCAGAAAGGTTATTGTTGATTTGACCCGGTTACCGCAAGCAGTTCGTCTCTGCAGATGTCACCTTTTTTGAAAATGCATCCTACTTCTCTCAGACTCCTCTTCTCCTCCTGATGTTCCTACTTCTCATACCACCCCTTCCGTCTCATCTACACCTGTCGAGATTCCTCCACCTCCACCGTCTCCACTATCTCCTCCACCGTGTCCACCTCCCGAGATATCTCCCTCCTCTCAGCAGTCATCTCTCAACTCCTGGGCCAGCTCTCTCCGCCACGGATGCCCCGAAAACTGAGGAACATACCGACCTGGATCCTCCCATTGCTCTTCGCAAAGGGGTGCAGACATGTACCCAGCACTCGCTAGCTGCTATTATTTCCTATGCTCGCCTTACTCCTTCTTGCTGGACTTTTGCATTGACGATCTCTGCCACTGTCACTCCTTGTACCTACCAGGAAGCCCTTGATATTCCTCATTGGAAGGCGGCCATGGACGATGAAATTGCCACCCTCACTGAGCGGGGTACATAGACCCTCGTTCTGCCACCGTTGGGCACCGATGTTGTTGGCTGTCAGTGGGTCTTTATTATGAAGTTCCATCCAGACGGTAGTGTGGATCATTACAAGGCACGCCTTGTCGGCAAAGACTTAACTCAGACTTATGATATTAATTATTTTGACACCTCTCCCGTTGCCCGTCTCAGCACTATTTGGGTTCTCCTCTCTGTGGCCGTCAACAGGAATTGGCCAATTTCCCAACTAGATGTCAAAACTTCCTTTCTCTACGGTGATCTTTAGGAAGATGTCTATATGGAGATGTAACACCCCCATCCGTCACATGGGATATAATACAAGGTCCGGCAGGGGCCCCACGTCATATACCACAGACAACTAGTGGAGTTACATATTAATACCAAATTACTGCCAAAGAAACACGCGTCCTAACTCAGAGCATTCTAGCGGAAGCTTTTAAAACAGTTATAAGAACTCAAGTCATAGCATGAATGTCCACTAAAAACCCAAAGTAGGAATGAGCGTACAAATACACAAAGTACTTGGCCTTATGACCTTACAAGAGTTTACTTAAATAATAAATGTCTTCCAAACATTGGCACGAAGGTCGTCCATACATGAGCATAAAAGTAAACATTTGTTTTGGCCTTCGAGGGTCTGCACAGCAACCAGGGCTTCAGCCCGCTACTTGCCACTAGGCTCCGCAGCACCTGCAATCAACATTCCACCGCAGCGGTGGCAAACAAAAGCAAGGTCAGCTAAAGCTGACCAAATTATAACGATCTCACCCCTTACATGGGGTGGCAGTGCTCCTTCCCTGCATTTTAGTAGTATGGCCAAACAATAAAATAAAAGCACAATAAACACACTTCACCACAGACGTAGGCCCGCATGGCCACACACTCCGTGCTCTCAGGGCACTTACACGGTAAAGCTGGTCTGAACCCGGTCCGTCACGCAACTCCACCACCGCCCCTAGGACGGCAAACATCGTGAGCATTAAAGTCCTTTCAGCCGCAGCCTAGACTCACTCTCCAAGTTATCGGTAATTCTCATGTACCTTAGGTCGCTTTAACCGAAGCAAATGGAGTGGGTAGGGTTCCACCTGCCCGTTGCTCACTTCGCCACGACAATTTAGCCATCGATGCAGGCCAAGTTTCCCTCAGTCCTAAAGTATCGATCATGCAATTTTACATAACCCAGTTATGTACAAGTTGGCTCCCAGGCCACCAAGATGGTAGAACCACGCATCTGCCCAGTTTTACGGGTGCACCTTGGAGTTAGTCTCCAAGGCTCCCTGTTGAAATCTACCACATAGAAAACCTAAAAACAACCAACGGAACGGAGACTTCTCTGGCTATTCATGCATAATGAAACATCACTGATACAGACCAACTTGTCCGGGTAGGCTTCACACACCATGTCTATGTCTGTACTTCGATTCCGGACTCTACATGCAAAACTAGGGGGACTATTCATATCCACACGGAGGAACACCTCACACTCACCGCATACTCGCGAGAGCGGGTTTCCTATGCAGAAAGAAAGAGGACTTCACATGTCCAAGAAGAGAATCGTTACCCTAGAGGTTCGCTTTGGCGCCATGGAAAACTAGCCGGATGGAAAGCATCGCAATGGCCTCGCCTCCACGGATCTGGACTCGGCATGCGATTGGGGGCTCTGAAGCTCCACCGGCGACCAGATTTCTTCTTCTCCTTCTTCCTTGCTCTCCCCTCTCTCTAACACTTTAGAAAGAGAAAACCTAAAGAGAAATGAGGGTTTCACCCCTATTCCCGACCTTATAACAGCAAGGACAAATCTGGGCTCTTGGATCCCATTTGAAGGAAATGAACGGCTACGATTCACACTTAAAAACACTTTCCTGGGTTGAACACGGCTTGTGACATGCCCGTGTCACAGGCCATGTCTCATGATCTGAAAACGATCGTCGAACACAGAATAGGACACGGGCTTAGATACACCCGTGTTACTCTTGACACGCCCGTGTCAGCCTCTGACACGCTTGTGATATGGGGCGTGTTCCTCAAGAGATGATGGAAACCATCACGTCCCGACCAGGACACAGGCTTAGACACGCCTGCATCAACATTTGACACGCCCATGTCGACCAGTACACACCCGTGTTCCAGGCCGTTATCCTCACCCGACACAGCCCGGCTAACACAGAGCAGGACACGTCCCTGGACATGCCCGTGTCTCAGGTCGTGTACCTGACCTCCAAGGATCGTCGAATGTATTTCGTCGATGTGGAAACCACCCGTCACCACACATCTTCCCAAAACCCCGAGGTGATGGTAAGGGGGGACGGGGGTACATAAACACCATGGACCACCCACTGCAGGCGATGTGGGACTAATCCATCCACGGGATGGCGGGGATATTCCGCCACACGGGGGCCCACCGGGGTCAACACCCAGACCTGGAACGCGATGGGGAAGCCCAAATATGCGGTCCCACACACACCCAATCCCGCTGGACCTTTGTTCTCAACACACCCCCGCAGCGGGATGGCTCTGATACCATGTGGAAACCACCCGTCACCACACATCTTCCCAAAACCCCGAGGTGATGGTAAGGGGGGACGGGGGTACATAAACACCAAGGACCACCCGCTGCAGGCGATGTGGGACTAATCCATCCACGGGATGGCGGGGATATTCCGCCACACGGGGGCCCACCGGGGTCAACACCCAGACCTGGAACGCGATGGGGAAGCCCAAATATGCGGTCCCACACACACCCAATCCCGCTGGACCTTTGTTCTCAACAGTCGACCACACAGAAAATCGTCTAACTCGTAGCAAGACATGGCCATAGACACGCCCGTGTCCAAGGTCGTGTGACCCTTGTCAGGCCCCAGATTAGCCTTAAGATGCTACCGGATCATTTCCGAGTTTTGAGGCATTACAGGAGCAACCTCTTGGGTATGTTGCTCCGGGGGAGACGCAGGTATGCAAGTTGAAGAAGCCATCTATAGCCTAAAGCAAAGCCCTTAGGCTTGGTTTGACAAGTTTAGTGGCATTGTGGCGGTCGTGGGTTTTACTAGTAGTTCGACTGATCACTCATTGTTCGTTGGCAAAACCTCTCTGGGTCTGGTGGTTCTTGTCGTATATGTGGATGATATCCTACTCACTAGAGATGAACAGGCTAGGATAGCCTTGACAAAGAAATATCTCCGTCAACACCTTGTCACAAAGGATATGGGTTCCCCAAGATATTTTCTGGGGATAGAAATCTCTCGAAAGGCCAACTCCTTGGTCCTCTCTCAATGGAAGTATGCTCTTGATCTTCTTAATGATACAGGGTTGACTGGTGCTAAACCTGTCTAATGCCCCATGGATATTGGAGAAGATAAAAACTGGACAGATGACTCACCTCCTTTATCAGATACTACGAGGTACATGCGTTTGGTTGGCAAACTTATTTATCTCACGGTAACCAGACCCGACATCTCCTATGCTTTAGGCAAGGTTAGCCAGTTCATGCAAGCTCCTAGGGAATACCATCTGCGGTCTACACTGAGGATAGTGGAATATATTAAAGCGGCGCTAGGTAAAGGATTGTTGTTTCAAAAGAATGGTCACTTGAAGGTTGAAACATACTCGGATTCTAGCTATGCTGATGACAAAGAAGATCACAAGTCCACATCGGGCTTTTGTACATTTGTGGGGGGAAACCTTGTGAGTTGGAAGAGTAAGAAACTGTCTGTCATCTCCAGGTCAAGTGCTAAAGCAGAGTATCGAAGTATTACGTCGACCACATGTGAATTAAAGTGGTTGCGGGCTCTCATACTTGACTTAGGAGAGGTCTACAACCATCCTCTACCTATGTTTTGTCACAAGAAGGTCGCTATATATCTCTAAAAACCTGGTCTTCCACGAGAGGACAAAGCACATTGAAGTTGACTGTCATTTTATTCGGGAAGAGATTTTGAAGAAACAGATCTATACCCACTTCATTACCTCCAACAACGAGCTAGCAAATATCTTTACCAAGCCTGTGTGTACTTCCTTTTTCCACATCTGCAACAAGCTAGGTATGATTGATATATATGCTCCATCTTGAGTGGGAGTGTTGTTGCATGGTGTCAAGGTGGTCTGGCGGTCTGCCCCTGACGGCTTGGAGACCGGGCGGTCTAGTGGTCTGCCTCTAGCAACTTGGAGACCGCGCGGTCTGGCGTTCTCTCTCCAGCTGTGTGCTAGGCGGTTGCTGTTGATTGGTGACCGGGTGGTCTGGCGGCTTGTCTATAGCGACTTGAAGACAGTGTCGTGTTGTCTTCTACACAGTGTAGTTGTCGTGCGGTTAGTCTAAACGCGCGGCTTATGCGGCTTGTATGGATGTTTGTTCCTGTAATTATTAGTCTCACATTGCTTATTTGTAATCTTTTTTTTCCTTCATTCTATAAAAGGGAGGTCATACCTTTGTAATAGATACCTTTTTAGATAATAAAAATTTGGTTACTCCAAATTTTCGGTCTACTTTTTTTATTCACACAGTCTCCTACGTGCGAGGAATTATTCAAGTCCCTACCAGCGAATCTCTTACGCGCTTCGTAGTTGTGCCCAACATCCGGGCCAAGTCTGAGAACGTCCGTCACTTTCAAAAAGAGATTGAAAATGAGTTTTATGTGAGGCGGTCCGTCGCCCACAAAGCGCATCCGTGTTTCCTCTCATCCCCAATCTGTAATGAGGAGCGGTCTGTCGCTCTCGATTTCATTGACAACTTGTAAAATGACGTTGATAGTGAAGTTTGGCTGATACTAAACCGGTCATGCGGTTTTTTATCTAGTTGAGGGGTTTTTACACTTTAGAAATCTTCTTGTGTACTGATATATTTTCTATTTGATTGTTTGTACACTCGACCGCTCCACGGACTAAGGAGGTTTAATTTAGTCTGGTATTACAGGAGCTTTGAGTTGTCCACAACAGTTTGGCATCGTCTATGGGTAACGAAATCCCCAAAGATTGAAAAAATGTTGAAGACAATGTCCTCCACCTAGTGATACCCGTGACTATGACAAGAACAAAGGATAGTGTCATCTGAGGATCTGTGAGGAAAAGGCTTGGAAACGCCGGCCTCTCTCCCCTCCAATATGTCATATCATGCCACAAGGATTCCATCAGTGTATTTGAAAATGCACTTGCTGAGCGTACTACCCACATAAATGAGCTCCAGGTCCAGATCTTGGCCCTCTTAAAGAATCAAGGAGCGGCACGGTCTCCTATTGCATATCTTGAGCCAATCGACTTGTCGCTTACAGCCTCAACCGAACACTCCTCTCACAATTGATATGACATAGAGAGAATTTTCCAGTGCAAGTTGTTTGCCAACTCCCGCAGGATAAATTCTAGAACCAGAGACTTTTCACCTTTGTTATCAGTCAAATGATGAAAATACCATACACAATGAGCTCAGTCCCGAGAAGGTTCATGGCCAGCCTATTAAGAAGCAAGGTCAAGGCAAATATCATGCCCTGACAGACTTCAATCCTCTCTACAAACGCCCGTCATTCACTCCGACTATCTTGGCACACCCCACCCCGTGTGGCTTTAAAGAATTAGTACATCTTTTCACCAATAAATTCATTTCCAATAATAAAAAGAAAATCACTTATAAGTAGGTAAGCCATCAAAAAGCTATAAAAAGGAAGCAAGGGGATTGTTCATGCACATAGCCCAAAAGGAGCTATGGATATCACGGAAATGCTTATTAGTCAAGAGAACATCGCTGACATAAAGTTTCATGCTGCTCAATGTTTCTCAAGAGAAGATCTTTCTAGTCATCCACAATCATCCTGCTTTACAAAAACTCAAGCCGCTATCTTCAAATCAAGGAGATCTCTCAAAATACTGTGAATAGCATAAGAGACCTGGCCACGATACCAAAGAATGTAATCTCCTAAAATAAGAAATTAAATGATTTGCTCGCCTTTGGATGATTGATTAGTTTATAGAAACAAAGAAAGAACCAGCCCCCTATCAAGGCCTGATAAGTATCAACATAATTATCGGGAAGCCTCCAACCAAATAAATCGAGTTTTGGTGGAAAATGAGATCACAGTCAATGTGTTATTTCTGTCAACACCGCTTCAACTCAAACTAACAGACAGAAGCATCGAGCTTAGGTATACTAGTGCGCGCATCTCGGGAAGCACTCCAGTGCTAGTCTTAGGCACAATCACTCTCTGGTCACTGTGGGTGAAGAACCCTAGCAAGTAACGTATGATGTGCAATTTGTCATCATTCAAGTTGATTCTGATTATGCTGCAATACTTCAACAATCACTTTTGTATGCTTATCAAGCTAGTACATCTTGTCATCCCTCCAATTAAAGCACTTAAGGAAAAGCTTGGAGTCAAGCATGAGTGACTTATTACCCTCCTCCGACTTTATAATTCTATCTCTATTTACCTTGTTTGATGTTTAAAAAAATAATTTCTGAATTTAGCAAACTTATTAGCCAATGTTTGTATGTGAATTTTAGCTTTCATTTAATGCAATGTGTTTGTTTGTTCCTAACTTTATTACCATAGGAACGTTTGAAGCTCATCCGTCCAACGGTAAACAGTCAATATCACAATAGTCCTTATTTACGCAGGATCGAAGGTTCTCTCTTGTAACACCCCAAATCTCAATTTGGGTTCAGGTTGGGTGACACGGCCTGGGACACGGGCGTGTCCCAGGGTGTGTCATGCTCGGATTGAGTGGCCTCTCGAGCACTCGACGAAATATACTCGATAAGCACTCGAGAAGAGGGAACACGCCCGGCAACACGGGCGTGTACTCCTCGAGGTCGTCGAAATCCACTCGACGAATACATGGTGGGGCGTGTCTGCAGCCGTGTAAGGGTACACAGCCGGTGACACGGGTGTGTCACTGGCCGTGTTGTTCTCGGGATCAGCCAGGGAATGCGTGTACTGGTGGACACGGGTGTGTCTTGGGGTACACGGCCTGGGACACGGGCATGTCCCATGGCCATATCCCGCTCAGGTGAGTTGATGTCGTGCTGTATGTGGTACACGGCTTTTAGACACGGGCATGTCGGCCATGACACGGGCGTGTAGGATGTGACACGGGCATATCACACGGCCGTGTACTATTTGGATTTGAGTCGGTTGTGTGCCGCTTAAGGGACACAACCTGTGATGCGGGCGTGTCACAAGGTGTGTAAGGCCGTGTTTAGCCTTTTTCTAGGCAAATCATGGCCGTTCTTTTCTCTTATCCTGGATCCAAGGGTCCAGGCCCCTTCCCTGTGGATAAATGACTGAGAATGGGAGTAAACTCCTTCATTTAAGCCATTCTTCTTCTTCTTCTTCTCAAAGAGTGAGAGAGAGGGAGAGCAAGGGAGGAAGGAAAGGGATGAGGAACCCAGCTATTGGAGGAGTTGCAGAGTGCGGAATCAAGATCCGAGATCGGATTTGTAGATGCAAGGCCGTGGCGGTGATTTCCATCCGGCTAGTTCATGGCTCCAAAGCGATCTTCAAGGGTAACGATATCCTTCTTGGACATCGAAGTCCTTTCTTTATGCATGTGCATGGAATCCTCCACCAAGAGGTGGACATCGTAAGTGATTCCAAGTTGAGTCTGCATCTAGAGCCGAAAGTGTGGAGTATGGTATAGGCATGTTGTGTGAAGCCCATCTGGATGGTTAATCTGGATTGGTGATGATTATGGGTAAACCGGAGAAGACTCCGTGTATTTTATGGATGCGAAAGTTTGTGAGTATAAGCTCTTGTGCATGGATGCTGATCTTGGATGCTTGTGGTGTGAGCGTTGTGGGCGCTAATTGCTCTGGGAGAGCAAAATGCTACGGCTAATCAGGAGGGAAGGCTGACCCGAGTCTAGTGGCGCGCCACTGACGGTTTGAGCACGGGAAAGGCTAACCCGCCCCTGGTTGTTTTGAGAGGTCGATTGGTAGCAATGTCTGGGGAGCGCGAGATAAACCCGGCTTTCTACACCACTAGGGTGGGTCGATCTGAATTAGGTCGGGAGGTCGATTGGTGGCAATGCCTGGGGAGCACGAGATAAATCCGGCTTGCTACACCACTAGGGTGGCTCGATCTGCTGTGGTAATGCTCAAGTTTGCTGTGAGGTTAGTACCTCTGAGTGGGATGGACGGAATTTCGCCAGCCTGTGGGATTGGTGGACTAGGACCGGCCAACCAACAAGTTAAAGAGCTCTGATCGGTGGTGGGCAACTGGTGTATCTAGCACACCAATAAGGTGCCTTGAGTGCACGGAGCGTCTAGTGGATGTCGGCGTTTGTGATATTTTTGTGCCTGAGAGAACTTGTTGTGATTGATATATATTATAATGGCAATGCATACAGGGAAGGAACCACTGTCCCGGGTAAGGGATAGAGTCGTTATAATAGGTCAGCTAATGCTGACCGTTGCTTTCTTTATCGCTCTTGGGGTGGATGCCTATTTGCAAGTGCTGGTGGAATTAATTGAACTGAGCGGAAGGAAGTCTTGATGCTTAAGGCCCTTGAAGGCCGTGCGAGGAATGCTTGGATTTCATGTGTGGCCGACCTGCGTGCCGATATATGAAATTGTATATATTTGTAAATAGCAACTTGTAAGACTTTAAGGCCGTGAGTGTGCGTGTGTTGTAAACATTCCTGGTTTATATATAAATGTGGAGTTTATATATATAGTGGACATTCGCTGGGATGTGTTCATACAACTTAAAATGCTGCAGTAGAATGCTTTGGGTTAGGAAACGAGTAGAATGAGATTTTGGTATCCACACGTAATTCCGTCGTTTGTCCGTGAAATATGGCGTGGGGCCCCGGCCGGACCCACCATTATATTCTATGTGATGAATGGAGGCGTTACATCTCTTCTCCCGTGCGGTAAGGACACGTCGTCGGGGCCATGCCCCAGATCGGAGGTTTCCCTTCTTCTCGCAGTAGGTCATGACACCGCCAGGGCCTGCCCCCCTCACGGTTGCCCTGGCTCAAAGGTTGGTACTTCATCACCACAATCAGTGAGACCCCTCAGTTCAGATATCTTATTCTTTACTTGATTAGAAGAGATCACCCTTCTCTTTGTTAGTAGGTTGAGACACAATCAGGTCTAATCCTTCAACCGACAACCAATCAGCTACATCCCCTAGTTCGATGCTCTAACTTCTTACTACATGGCTAGTGGGGATCTCCCCTCACACTGATAGGAGGTTATGACATCACATGAGTCTTGTACTTCAATTTCAAACATCCAAGAAAGAGGATCGTGAACACGCTTGAAGCGACGATATCAATACAACACAAGCTCAATCAATATCAAAGTAAGACTCAACATTAAAAAACTTACAAACAAAGTTGTGATACAAATAATCGTCTGAAGTGCGGCTAACAAAAAGCCACAACAAAGTATAAGGATATGAAGTACAAGTTTGTCACAGAACAACAGAGGCCAATAAATACAAGCAACAAAAAATACATAAGCACAGATATAATTCCATCATGCAGTGGTGGGAACATACAGATACAGCTAGCAAAGAAAACATACACAGAGATACAAAGACAAGACCTCTATTCACATACTACATGTACATCAGAATCAGAGCCTGAGGCATCGTCGTCGAAGAGATCGTCAAAGTCAAGACCAAATGCATCACACTCCATCTTCATGGCCACCATCGAAAGAGCCTTCGACACTTCACTCCTAAGGGAAACCTCTCGTACATCTTCAATCTGGGGCTCCACCTCCCTGGTCAAGACCTCGTCCCGGATTTCTTCGCCAAGTAAGCAACGATCCCGCATAGCCCAGAGAATCCTTGTACTTGTCAAGCCCTGTGGCCTTGAGCTCTACAACCCACTTTAGAAGAGAGTCACACTCCACCTCAACCTTCGAAACCCTCAGCTCGTCCTCCAAGCGGGAAGTCACTTCTTGTGCATTCCTCAGCAGCTACGTGGTTTTCTCCATTAAGGATTTTTCTGTCTGTAGCGCCGCCCGCGACTCCTCAAGCTCCGTCTTCAGCTCTGACCCAATCTGTCGTAAGCGAGATATATCGCGATCCCGCCTTCTCTCAAATCAGCAAGTGAATCCCCCGCTTCCCGAAGCCTCTCCTGAAGTGCGAAATATTCATCATTCAGGCTCACGTAATGATCGATTCATGTGAGCGTTTTATTGGCCCGAGCTTCAATCTGCAGCAAAAGAAAACAAGGCATATTTACATAAATAGACAAAACAACAAGTATAAAATGTTGAAGTTGGTGACCGGGCGGTCTGTCTTGGCGGGTTGAAGACCGCGCGGTCTGGCGGTTTGTCTCAGCCGGCTTGGAGACCGGGCGGTCTGGCGGTCTTCACTGGCAGTCTCTCTTCTTCTCTTGTGGTAGCCGTGCGGTTAGCGCTTCTGTCTAACCGCGCGGCTTGTGCGGTTTGTTTTGTATAGTCCGCTTAGTCCTGTAAATTTTTTTAGTCTCACATCTCTTATTTGTATTCTCTCATCTCTCCTCCATTCTATATAAGGGAGGGCATATCTTTGTAATAGATACCTTTTTCGGATAATAAAGTTTCAGTTTAAAACCATTTCGGTTTGTTTTTGTTCGTTTCTTACATGGTATCAAAGGACTCGATCTACTCCTCCTGATTCTGTGTCTTTCTGTCCGCGCGGCTTGTCGCACCGGTTTGCTCCCTGTCCGCACGGCCTCTTCCTCTCCTTGTTACTGCCCTCTGTGTGCGCGATTTTTTGTTCTAAGTCGCCGCCTCTTGTCGCAGCGACCTGTTTTGTCCTTCTTTTGTTCGCGCGACCTGTCCTCTCGCCGTTCGACTTCTTCCCCTCTGCTTGTGTCTGCAGCTTGGTCGTGGCTTTTCTGGCCGCTGATTTTCTCCCCTTGTGACCGTTGCAGCCCTTCTTTCTCCTCTCGTCGCAGCGACTTGTTTTGTCCTGCTTCTGTTCGTGCGGCCTGTCCTCTAGCCGTTCGACTTCTTCCCCTCTGTTTGTGTCTGCAGCTTGGTCGTGGCTTTTCTGGCCGCTGGTTTTCTCCCCTTATGACCGCTGCAGCCCTTCTTTCTCCTATTCGTGCGGTTTGTTTCCTAACCGCCCGGCTTCCTTTTTCCTGCTCCTATGGCTCTTTCTGATGCCTCTACTGCCACCACCCCTGTCACCAATCTGGCTCCGCCTCTTCCTCCTACTCCTTCCGGGAACCTTGGGACCGTTTCCAAGCTTGTTGGCTCCAACTACCCGGATTGGAGCGTCTCTTTCACCTTTCTTCTTCGCTCACAACGCAAACGCCACCATCTCGTTGATGACCCACCTCCTATCACTTCACCTCTCTTTGATGACTAGGATGCAAGTGACACGCTTGTGCGTACTTGGCTCGCGAACAGTCTTTCCGATGAGTGCCTTCCCGTCATACGTCATGATGAGACGGTCAAGGCCGCTTGGCTTCATCTTGCCGCTCTGTAATCCAAGGGGGCTCAGACTTCCCGCATCTATACGTTGTATGCGGACCTCTTTGCTCGTCCTACCTTGTCTCCTGCTGCTGCCTACCAACAGGTTCAGGCTCTTGGGGCTGAGATTCTTCAGAATTGCCCCTTTTCTGCAGATTTGGCTCAACAACACAAGCACTTCCAGGAGCTTCTGGTTGTGTGTTATCTGCTCCGACTTCCTGATACTTATGACATGATCCGCCAGCAAATTCTGGGTGAGGCTGAATCTCCTACCTTAGATGCCACCGCTGCCCACATCGCTGCTGTCACCTCCCTCCTTCAGCGCCCACTTTTGCCCGCTCCTTCTCCACCACCGGACAACTATTCTCATCACACTCAGCGGAGTGGCTCTGGCAGCCGCAGTCACCAATCGGCGGCCGTGCTTCTTCCCGCTACCTCTGTTCTCATTGTGGCCGAACCGGCCATACTTTCGAACGCTGCTGGACGAAGCATCCCCATCTTCGCCCCTCCGGTGACTCTTCCAAGCCGCCTGCCTCTGTTATAACTTCCTCAGGTAGTACCCACATGGTGACTCAAGGTAAATGGCTCATCGACTCTGGTGCCACTAATCACATGACGGGCAATCCTCAGTGCTTCTCTTTGCTCGAACAACATGATCGGTTTCCCCCGGTCCTAGTTGCGGATGGTTCTCCCTTCCCGGTTCATGGGACGGGAGTGGTTCATGTTACTCCGTCACTACGACTTGCGGACACTCTCTATGTGCCCAAGTTTCCGTGCAATCTGTTGTCTGTTACCTCTTTATGCAAACAGCTTCAGTGTTCTGTGACATTTACACCAACTTCTTGTTCTTTTTATGATCCGAGCTCCCACCGGACGATTGCTACTGGGACTGAGAGCGGCTGCCTCTACTTCCTCGACAATGTTTCCGCCTTGTCCGCCTTCTCATCTTCCTGTACGGATCTTCTCCAGTGGCATCTCCGCCTCGGTCATCCTCCACCACGTCTTCTACATCAGCTTCTGCCCCACCTCCCTCCATCCAGTACTCCTCTTTAATGCGACGCCTGTCAACTCGGCAAGCATCACCGTTCCTCCTTCCCGCCGAAGCACGGACGGGGCTCTACTCGTCCTTTTGATCTTGTCCACTCCGATATCTGGGGACCTGCTCCTACCCTCACCATTGGCCGGGGTAGTTCTTATTTTGTAACCTTTATAGATGATTTTTCTCGATGTACTTGGGTGTATCTCCTCCGAGATCGCTCTGAACTTTTAGATGTATGGATCTCTTTTTATCAGTTGATTAAAACCCAGTTCAATGTTTGTATTAAAACATTTCGTTCCGACAATGCTAAAGAGTATCTGAGTCATGTTTTTACCTCTTTTTGTGTGCCACATGACATTATTCATCAGACTAGCTGTGTTTACACCTCCCAACAAAATGGGGTGGCGGAACGCAAAAACCGTCACCTCCTCGATGTGGCTCGCACATTGATGACCCAGTGCATGTCCCTCGCTCGTATTGGGGCTATGTCATTCTCCTTGTCTGCTACCTCATCAATCGCATTCCATCCACCATTCTCCACGGCAAAACACCCTTCTCCATTCTGTATCCGGGCAAGGAGCCTTTTCCTCTCCCTCTCCGCATCTTTGGATGCACTGCTTTTGTCCATACCCCATCTGCCACCCGTGACAAGCTCTCCCTCGCTCCACCAAATGTGTCTTTCTGGGGTACTCCACCACTCAGAAAGGCTATTGTTGCTTTAACCCTGTCCTTCGTCAACAGTTCGTCTCTACTGACGTTACCTTCTTCGAGAATGCCTCCTACTTCTCGGCTGACTCCTCCTCTCTTTCCCCCGCTACCTCTCCTCCTTCCTCGCCTTCTGACTATCCTGCTATTCCCTTCATTCCCTCGTCTCCTACCGAGATACCCACCCATCCACCCTCTCTGTCCCCTCCTCTCGCTCCACCCCTCTCTCCCACTTCTCCACCTCCATCTTCATCCTCTCCGCCGCCGTCGCTCTCTTCTCCCGGGCCAGCTCTCTCTGCCACGGACGCTCCGGATCCCGAGGGGGCTGCCGACCTGGATCTCCCTGTGGCTCTTCGCAAAGGGGTGCGGACATGTACCCTACACCCCCTTGCTGCTGTTGTTTCATATGAACATCTTACACCTTCTCGCAGGGCCTTTGCGCTGGCTATCTCTGCCACTGCCACGCCTCGTTCCTATCAGGAGGCCCTTGCTATTCCCCACTGGAAGCTGGCCATGGATGAGGAAATGGCGACCCTCACGGAGCGGGGTACATGGACTCTTGTTCCTCCTCCCTTCGGTATTGATGTTGTTGGCTGTCGCTGGGTCTTTGTGGTCAAATTTGGCCCAGACGGCACTGTGGATCGGTATAAGGCTCGCCTTGTTGCTAAGGGCTTTACTCAGACCTATGGGGTTGATTACTTTGACACCTTCTCCCCGTGGCTCGTCTCAGCACTATCCGGGTCCTTCTCTCTGTGGCGGTCAATAGGGATTGGCCGATTTCTCAGCTGGACGTCAAGAATGCCTTCCTTTATGGTGATCTTCACGAGGCCGTTTACATGGAGCAACCTCCTGGGTATGTTGCTCCGGGGGAGACACGAGTATGTCGGCTGCAGAAGGCAATTTATGGCCTCAAGCAGAGTCCTCGAGCTTGGTTTGACAAGTTCAGCGGCATTGTGGCGGCCGTTGGTTTTGCGCGAAGCTCTGCTGATCACTCTCTATTTATTCGCAAAACTCCTTCGGAGCTGGTTGTTCTTGTTGTGTACGTCGATGATATTCTTCTCACTGGCGATGACCAGGAAGGGGTAGCCCTGACAAAGCGACATCTTCGCCAACATCTGATCACGAAAGATATGGGCTCTCCAAAGTACTTTCTAGGGATCGAAATCTCTCGGAAGCCCGACTCCTTAGTTCTCTCTCAGCGTAAGTATGCCCTTGATCTTTTAAAAGAGGCAGGATTAACTGGAGCAAAACCTGCCTGATGCCCCATGGCAACTGGAGAAGACAAAACCTGGACAGATGATTCGCCTCCTCTTTCAGATAGTTCGCGGTACAGGCATCTAGTTGGTAAGCTCATATATCTCACAGTGACCAGACCCGACATTTCTTATGCTGTGGGCAAGGTGAGTCAATTCATGCAAGCACCTAGGGAGTGCCATCTACAGTCCGCCTTGCGGATCTTAGAGTATGTCAAAGCAGCGCCTGGGAAAGGATTACTTTTTCAGAAGAATGGTCATCTGAGGATTGAAGCCTACTCAGATGCAAGTTATGCTGATGACAAAGGGGATCGCAAGTCAACCTCAGGTTTTTGCACCTTTGTTGGGGGAAATCTGGTGAGCCGGAAGAGCAAGAAGCAGTCTGTTGTCTCCAGGTCCAGTGCAGAAGCTGAGTATCGCAGTATGGCGTCGACCACTTGTGAGTTAAAATGGCTGCGGGCTCTCATGCTAGATTTAGGAGAGGTCTACAACCATCCTCTACCTATGTTCTGTGATAATAAGGCTGTCATATACATCTCCAAAAATCCGGTCTTCCACGAAAGAACAAAGCACATTGAGGTCGACTGTCATTTCATTCGTGAAGAGATCTTAAAGGAACAAATTTGCACTCCCTTTGTCACTTCTGATAAAGAGCTGGCTGACATCTTCACCAAGCCAGTTTCCGCCTCGTTTCTTCATGTTTGCGACAAGCTGGGCATGATCGATATATATGCTCCAGCTTGAGGGGGAGTGTTGAAGTTGGTGACCGGGCGGTCTGTCTTGGCGGGTTGAAGACCGCGCGGTCTGGCGGTTTGTCTCAGCCGGCTTGGAGACCGAGCGGTCTGGCGGTCTTCACTGGCAGTCTCTCTTCTTCTCTTGTGGTAGCCGTGCGGTTAGCCCTTCTGTCTAACCGCGCGGCTTGTGCGGTTTGTTTTGTATAGTCCGCTTAGTCCTGTAAATTTTTTAGTCTCACATCTCTTATTTGTATTCTCTCATCTCTCCTCCATTCTATATAAGGGAGGGCATACCTTTGTAATAGATACCTTTTTCGGATAATAAAGTTTCAGTTTAAAACCATTTCAGTTTGTTTTTGTTCGGTTCTTACATAAAAGAAGGTTTTAGAAACTGCATTATTCATTGTCTCTAAGGACGAAGACATGTGTTTCCCTTTCACCGTCTTGGGAGCAGGGGCTGCTGAATGGAGAACTTGGGGGTAGAAGACCCCAGGACCACAAGATTAGGTAGGATCAGCCAGTATAGTCTCACCTCTGGAGCTACAAGGAACTTCCTCAATGGGACAATCTCTCTTTCGTAAAACAATTTGAGGCTCCGCATCCACGTCACAGCTACCTTTGAACGCGAGCTTTCTCTTCCGGACATGCACCAATGTCGTCGCAGCCATACTCTTAGAATTAACAGAAAGACCACACAACAACAAGTTTTCTTCTCCACAAACAACAAACAAGGAAATGTTCAATAGACGATTTAACAACTCTTGAGGCTCTATGATCCCCAACATCGGTGTAAAGTCCTACTCTCTCCCCTTCATATGACGACATCGATTGAGTAGAGAATTTCAAAGCTTCAGCAAGCCACGGGAATTCCGTACATACCCAAACATGGTGTTTCTATGATGACGATCCGCCTGAATTTCAAAATCAAGCCACCTCTTATTGTTGTAAATCTCAATACGACTGTCGTTGTCGACTCGAATCTCGCACCATTCTCTGAATAGGTCCAAAAAAAATCTTAAGTCGTGCTCCCTGAAGAATGTGACCAGCCCCATGATGTGTGTCATCCCAAAAAGATTAAATTGGGATATAAGAATGCCTCATAACTTTAAAATATCGACCAGTTCCTCGCACGGCGAAAGGCAGGATCCGAATCTCAATATCATCTCCCACAGTGCCAGCCAACCCTTTGCCGAGTTCTGAACTCCCTCTTCAGCAAGAGGTATCCTCACTTCAAGGTCGACAAGTATCTCATACCTCTTCCTCCAAACTACGATCTGTTCAGCGGTAAGCGACGAGCGCAATCACATGAGTCTCGCACTATGCTTTGGAACCTGGTAAGAAAAATAAAAGGGTGAATGCTCACAAGCGCACTTTGCACTTCGTAAAGAAGCACCACTCATTCAAAACGCATGCACAAGGCAGCGCACATGGGATCGCCTCGCGCACACATTCACGAGATAACACTGCAGGTGGGCAAGTCTGCGCATGGCCGCACGCGCGAGAGTCCACGTGAGGGCGCGCACATAGCCCTGCACGTCGTGCGCAGGTAAGACCTATGCGCGCAGCACGCACGGATCCACCCCACATGCTTGTGATCAAACCACGAGCGTGAGGTCGAACCACGTGCGTGCAGTTTGACCATAAGTAGGACCCCCCCCCCCCCCCCCCCCCGCGGGAATCGATTGTGCGACTGCACGAGCGGTCCAACTGCTCATAGTTCGCGGGGGCGCACCACGTACGCAACGCGCTCGTGCGAGGTCAAACCCTGCGCGCACGTGTGGTATCCGGCACCCCTCTGCGCGCGGGAGCTCAGGCGAGTCCCGTATGGGCGAATGTTTTACCCCTCGACTTCTCCTTCCCATCATATCTTCACAATTGTTCCGCCTTCATTTGAATTTTTCGGCGTCGTTCCGTTTGTTCTCACCATGACTTCCATCTTGAGCAAAAGTCATCGCTCGGGCTCTGAATACCGTGACTTTGGGGGCAAATGGTAGGGTCAGGTATCATTTATAGAAAATCTAGGGTACGGTTTGCCGGACCTCCATCACCGCCACTAATTTAATGGGGGATCATGGGGGAAACCATTACGCGTGCGATTGGTACCCCTGATCCCCCGGATGATCCGCGCATGAGATCCCACCATGCACGTAAACCACCTGCAACCGGCCTAAACAACCAACCGCCGCCGCTTCCCGGCGACCTACCCCTCCCGGGTCGGGGGCTCCCGACCGATCTCTCTGTCAGCCATGGTCGTGCCTCGTGGCCACATGCACGCAGCCGCAAAGCATAGCCAGTGCCGCCATTGGCCTTCCTGGTCGGCAGGCACGACATCTCCCACGACTGTAAATCGAAGGTCGTGTAGAGTGATCGTCACTGCAGGGTGTGGCTGCCTCCTCCCCCGGTCGGCCGCGTTTGGCTTGTCGCGCCTGCTAGGTACGGCCAGCACCAAGGCCGGTCTTTCGTGCCACTGCCATAAGGCGCGATTGACTTTAAGCCCCCCCCCCCCCCCCCCCCCCCCCAACTTGCTCACCTGCGGCCGGTCACGGCTCTTCTTCCTTACCTGACAGCCACCCACCGTTGGGGGCTCGTCGCCTATGAACCATTAATGACGACCCTTCTCCACCGTCTGTTCGTTCCATCGTGATCGTTGACGTCTGTTACGTGGGTAACCACCCACGTAACCCCCGTCATTTGTGGGGAAAATTCGTTTAATTAATAACGATGTGCATATATGAATATTATTAAAACAATGCGTATTTAAAACTATACTAAATATGCTCCGCGGACAGTAATCTGGGTGATTACAGTGTGCAGATAGCTGCATAACTATCATAATCACCACCTGGGGCCTATATAAAAGCTCTCAGATCTCTCTCATTTCTAACTTTCTCATGCAGCTTTTTTCTTCCTCGGGCCAGAGCTCTACCAAAATCCTCCGACGAGCCACCTCCTCCCGTCGAGCAACCCGAGAATTCATCTAAGTCCAAACGCTCCAAAGAAGAAGACGCTTCGCCAGTCTCTCCAAAAAAGTCTCTTACGTGCGAGGCATTCTGCAAGTCCCCACTAGCGAATCTCTTATGCACCTCGCAGCAGTGCCCAACATCCGCTCAACGTCTGAGAACGTTCGTCCCTTTCAAAAAGAGATACAAACAGAGTTTTATGTGAGGCGGTCTGTCGCCCCTCGAGCGCATCTGTGTTTCCACTCATCCCCAATCTGTAACGAGGGAGAAATTCTTGTGTCGGGAGGAGGGAGAAATTCTATATTTATACATCTCCTTGTAATATGTTCTCCAAATATGGAGAACATGAAGAATCAACTCCCACCATGTTCTTCATATTTGGAGAACATGAATTTTTTAATATTATTTAAACAATTTAAAATATAAATAATTTTAAAATATTATATTATATTAATTTTTAGGTTTCATTTGTTAGAGCGGTTGTGCTTGTAAAAGGAGTTGTTGTAAAGGCAGGTTTGTAAAGGGAGTTGTTGGAAACTGCATGCTGGAAATAGAGATTCATTTGGATAGTCTGCGTTTGCAGAGCTGTTCAGAACAGAGAACCATTTGACGAAACAGCGGTGGCGTTTACGGAATTTTTAATATAAATTATTGAAAATAATATATATATATATATATATATATATATATATATATATTTATATATATATAAAAGATTGTTTTTGTAATTTAAATTACTGTTCATACTATATGTTTGTCTTTATTTGTAATTTTAAAATTGTTTGTGCAAAAAAACAACTCCTCCGCCGCACTGCTCCACCTTTCCGCCCCTCCCTTCTTCCGATATACCACCGTCGACGGCCTTAGGAACGTCTCCCTCCGCCACGCCGCTCATGGAGGAGTAGGGAAACGAGCTTGTCGGGGATCGCCGGTGCAGGAACAAGCTTGTCAGAGCTTGTCGGGGCTCGTCGGAGGCTGGAACGAGCTCGTCGGGGCTGGAGATCGCCGGGGCACGGAGCACAGGGCACGGTTCAGGGCATCGCGGAGGAGGAGGAGGAGGCGGAGTCGTGAGATATGGAGCTTGGCGAAGGAGGAGGAGACAGAGCCGTGAGCTCTGGAGCTTGGCGGAGGAGGAGGCGGCGGAGCCGTGACATCTGGAGCTTGGCGGGGGAGGAGGAGATATCGCCGTGGCATCTGGAGCTTGGCGGAGGCGGAACACGCGGCTTCTCCTCCTTCAGACGCAATAAACGGAGCTCTAGGGAAGGGTTTGGATCTGCGGCTTTTTCTCCTGCTTGCAAACGCCAGTCGGCTGGAAACTATGGCGGAAAAACAAATGGAAAATTTTGGGCTTCAGTGTTTGGACAAAACGGAACAGACAGAAAACGCTTAACCAAATAAACCCTTAAGCTTTTTTAAATTTAAAATTTAATTGCATAACTAAAATAAAATAAACATTATATAGTTCAAAAAAAAATATTACATTTGAAAATAATGCTAAAATTCTGGGAGGTCATTATTGGGTTCGCTACGACTTCCGCGTGCGCTTCCCCCATGTTGTTCTCCTCCATACCCAGGAACTTCATAGTCTCTTCCTCCATACTGGCTTCCTTCGTGCTGGTGTCCTCCAGATCGAGCTCCACCATATTGGTCTCCTCTATATAGGCTTCTGTCATACTGGCTTCCTCCAAAATGAGGCCCTCCAAATTGAGGTCCTCCAAACTAAGGCCCTCCAAATTGAGGTCCTCCATATGGGTCTCCTACATAGTGGCTTCCTCCATATTGGTTTCCTGCATGCTAGCGACTCCAAACTGATGTCCTCCATATTGGTCACCTCTATGCTGGGCTCTGTTGTACTAGCTTCCTCCGTGCTGGCTTCTTCCATATTCGGTTCCTTCGAGTGATGATGATCCTCTAAATAGGGATTGTTTTATGTTTTTATTCACAATTTCTTATTTTTTCTGCCGAAAATATTGCCGCTCCGGAGTTCTTTTTATGCTATCCAAGTCTACCATCATAATATCATGATCTTGTTTAATTAGCACTATGAAGCTCTAATTTTTTCTTTTCATTTTTGACCTTTAACTTCAACAGTTCATTCATAGAAGACCTATTCTTTGCTCGTTGTTCTTGCCCTCTTTTCAAAATTTCTAAGATTTCTTCATTTGCTTTAGTTTGTGTTTTAATACCACAACTCTTACCACTAACTTGTCTACTTCTTTCTTTTTCTTTCTCCCAGTAGGTCGAGTATTTGAAATTGAGATTGGAGATTCTTCATCACTAGTACTATTAGGTTTCATTTCATTACTGTCTGTGTTTAGGTCTATACGGCTCCGTTGTATGGGAGAGTTAGAATCAAAATCTAGCGACATGTCATCATGCTGAGAGTTCTTACCAGCTGTAGCCCCGGAATGATCTATCCACTTTTCAGTATTTTTCAAAATTGGCCAAACATGATCAAACAAGAAACCTCTTTTCTCGTTCGGATATTCGTCACACAAAATTTTTGATTGATTAAGCTACAAAAAAAATCAATTACAATAACATATAAATTCACTGATCTAATATTTAAAATGTAAATAAATACTTACAATATCCAGTTCAGATGCACCGATCGAATTTCTTTGCTCAATTTGCTGAATACATCATTTAAATTTGCTAGCCTTGCTTGCTAACAATGACCAGCGACATGAGAGAGATTTTGGGGTTCTCTGTCCTGAGCAAGTAGTCGGTCTTCTGTTGTGAAATATAATAGAAACTCTTTCCCACATTGTGTTCTTTTTGATTGTTACCCATAACTGGGTCTTCAGAGACCTCAAGTTATGCATAGCATAATGCTTGATCTTCTTTCACTGAGAATATTGTTACTCGACTGGAAGTCATGCTTAGCACAATGCTTGCTCTTCATGTTGGTGAGGTACTTATAGAACATACTGCAGATAAGAATCCAATGTTGGGGATGAAGTGACATGAGAATCCGATGCTTGTGATGAAGTGACATGTGATAGGTATCTAATGCTGCTGATAACATGACATGGGAATCCGATGCTACAAGAACTTCTCCAGCAACTCAACAAGCCCTTGCCGAGTTCTCTACTCCAGAACTGGATCACAAGGAAGAGAGAACACAAGAAACTGGAACTCAACAAGCTCTTCTCGACATTTCGTCGAGCTCCGCTTGACGTTCGTCGAGCTCTCCTCGACAATTTCGTCGAGCTCTGCTCAACGATTTTTGTCCAGCCATGTCGACTCTTTGCCTGTTAATTTTTGGGGTGATACAATAGGTGTCCAATGTTGGCGATAACATGACATGGGAATTCGATGTTTGTCATAAAGTGACATGTGATAGATATCCAATGCTGGAGATAATAATCCAATGTTGGTGATGACGTGATATGAGAATCCAATGTTGGAGGTAAGAATCCAATGCTGATGATGAAGTGATAAGGGAATCCAATGCTGCTGATTCAATGTTTGAAAAGATTTTGTAGGGCGATTGTACAAGTGTACAAAGAAGAATATTTGAGATATCTCAATTCCAATGATGCTGCTAGACTATTACAGAAAGGTGAAGAACGAGAATTTCCAGGGATGTTGGGAAGTCTAGATTGCATGCATTGGCAATGGAAGAACTGCCCAACAGCATGGGCAGACCAATATTCAGGATGTCATGGTGGGCCAACAATTATACTCGAAGCAGTAGCATCTTATGACTTATAAATATGACACACATATTTTGGTTTACCAGGCTAGAACGATGATATTAACGTCCTGCAATCGTCTCCTTTGTTTTCCAACTTACCACAAGGTATTACGCCTCCTACTCATTATCAAATATTGACAAAAAATTATGACGTTGGTTATTATTTAGCCGACGGAATATATCTGAAGTGGTCAACAATAGTTCAAACTATTTCTCATTCACAAGAGAAAAAAACAATACTTCGCTTGCAATAATGCAAGAAGCATGCCGAAAAGATGTAGAGCGGGCATTTGGTGCTCTTCAATCAAGATTTGCGATAATTAAGGGGTTGGCCCGTTTTTGGGATAAGCGTGTTTTACACTATATCATAATTGCTTGTGTTATAATGCATAACATGATTGTCGAAGACGAGCGAGATGAAAATGAATATGTCGATATTTCTACTCCAGCCCCAACGCAGAATGTTGAAGAGTTGAACACTAGTGAAGTCGAACAATTTCGTCAGTTCCTAAATCGACATAAAAAGATCAAGGACAAAGATGCGCATTTTGAACTTAAAGATGCACTGGTTGAACATTTGTGGGAACGACATGAGAATGAAGCTATGTAATTTTGAATGTTTTTTTATTTTTGCACGAATTTAATCAGTAAAAAGGTTTTCTTCTCTTATTTGTATGATAAATAATAATTAGAAAGTATTCAATATTAGTCTCGTTTTGTAGGTCTCGAAAAAATAATTTTATTGATATATTATATGTCATAATTGAAAAATTATTATAGCGGTTACGAGCATTTATAGATTATACGAAGAATTCATAAAACATACAATTAAATAATAAAAAAATAAATGTCGCCATGACATTTCCTCTCTCCCTCCTCTAAATTTAGAGGAGGAGAGAGAGGATCTCCATTTTTAGAGGAGCTTTTGCCCACCGATTGGGCGAAAATTTCCTGCAAAAATGAAGAATAAAGCACGGTTGGAGATGCTCTAAGGCACCACGTGTACAATGCATTTTAGATGGATGTATTGCAGCAGCGACGGCAGGCGGTTTCGGGCTCGTCAGCCTATGTAGCACGGAGACGGAAACATGATAGGGATACGATACGAAACGGATATATGAAACGTGATAAAATTGGATCATGTGAGAAATTCCTAGCTACACATTTTTTTTGTACAACAATAGATCAAATGTTTAGTGGAAAATCCTAGCTACACACATTTGTTACTGCTATAAGTG
Source organism: Platanthera guangdongensis (assembly GCA_039583875.1). Taxonomy (NCBI): domain Eukaryota; kingdom Viridiplantae; phylum Streptophyta; class Magnoliopsida; order Asparagales; family Orchidaceae; genus Platanthera; species Platanthera guangdongensis. The sequence continues at coordinate 156,226,355 of CM077161.1, read as the reverse complement.
CTACATTGATCACATCCGATTAAAATGGTGCTAACATTAAGAACTCAAGTTTTGTGGAAGGAAAATCATCAAGGGCAAGGGAAAAATCTCATCTTGATTACTTGTTTGAGTTGGAGTTATTGGGGGATTATCAATGTAAATACCATAGGCAAAATTAGATTGCTTAGTAACATGTAAAGAATACAGATGTAGTCGTACTTAACAATGTTTTTAGACATATATTGGATATTAATATGATGCAGAAAGAAGAAATAGAAGAAAACAAAGAAGAAGAAGAAGAAGAAGAAGAAGGAGGAGGGGAAGAAGGAGAAGTACGAAAAGAAGAAAAAGAAGCGGGAGAAGAAGAAGAAGCAGCAGAAGAAAAAGAAGCAGGAGGAGGAGGAGGAGAAGAAAAAGAAGCAGGAGGAGGAGGAGAAGAAGGAGGAGAAGAAAAAGAATGAGAAGAAGAACAAGCATGAGAAGAAGAAGCAGAAGGAGAAGGACGAAGAAAAGAAGAAGAAGCAAAAGAAGAAGCAGGAGTACCTGCGGGATTGGCGGAATCGGGAGCGGAACGCCGGCGGAATTGGGAGCGGAACAAGAAAACCTAACGCGTAAAATGAAATACGCGAGCTCTATATCTCACGGAGTCGTGTATCCCCCTTACGGGATACGCGATTCCGAAAATAAAAAATATATTTTTTTAAAAAAAATGCATTTCGTGGAGTTTTGGAAACGCGTTTCCGCGCGTTTCCGGACGTTTCCTGTATCGGGTACGCATTTGAGCCGATTCGTAGACCATTTTTAAGTATTCGTTCTTTGTAGTCGCCAGCCACCGGCTGCCCAGGGTTCGTCGGCGTGGACATCGAAGAATCTCGGGCAGACGGTGTTCGGCGAGCCCGAAGCCGCCTGTCGCCGCTACTGGGAAGAATATTCAGAGCAGCGGATTCACAGAGCAGCCGGCGACGGCGGCGGGCTCACCGGCCACCGGCCGACGAACCCCGGGCGGCCGGTGGCCGGCGTCGGCTGCTCTGTGAATCCAACGGGACAGAGGAGCATGGGTTATTTTGCTGTAGCAGATAGGATCGAACGACCGAACAATGTTATTCGCATATTCACACGAAATGTTTATTCGTATATGATTCTTGCCCAATGCCCAACACCCACACACATATATTTATTTATTTATTTATTTTATCTATTTGTCTAGGTAATTTATTATTGACAACTTCTAAATTTATGAATATCTATATAATGATATCCATGAGAAATGAAGAGAAAACTACCATGATATTCTATATTCATTACTTATCTCAACTATGAGAAAAAAATAAAAAGAGTAAATTCTTGATAATCCCCATTTATTTTATAGTAAATCTGTATAACTCTCCTATTTTTTAGAATTAGATGTATAACCCCTCTTATCTTTATTAGTTGAAAGTTATGGGAGGTTATTCCCTTATTTCTAAAACAAAAGGAGGATTTTCAAAAATTCAAGTTAACTTATTCAACCACGGTTAAGAAAACAACAAAATAGCACATTTATAATGGTGATTGATATATGCACACCAAAAATCTTACAAGAGAACAAATAAATTACGGTCTCGCTCATGCAACAGATTGGATCAAATTACAACCAAATTACGGCCTGATTACAGTGAGTTTCCTAAGAAAATACATTCTAACTAGTTATTGACTTAAAAGTCCTCCTACAGGACCTGCAACAGATTGGAACTCTCATCCACCAAACTCGTTGCCTTTGTTGGGGACCAAAATAACTACATATACAAGCACTCCCATATGTCATAGCAAAAGTAATTAAAATATTATCTCATATGAATAATATTTAAACGATATTTAAGCACATGTGCACTCCCATATGCCATATTTAAGCACACATGCACTCCCACTATTTCTGTGTTCGGTTGGGTACCTTTGATTTCCACCAAGCTTGAAGCTGCTGCAATGGAAGTGTCGCCGCCGGATGAAGGTCGCCGCCGCCTGTCGGATGTAGGTCGCCGACGCCCGCCGGATGTAGGTCACCGCTGGATGTAGGTCGCCAATGGATGTGTTCGGCGGAGGAAGAAGGTTCATGCAGCGAATTAGACGAGCTCTCCGAAAAAGTTTCGCCTCGTTCTCTCATACGCGGGAATGGGGAAGAAGGCGGCGCGGCTAAGAAAAAATACTTTTAACGAAGTTAACTAGGAAACTAAAAGGGGGTTATTAAGCTAATTTTAAAACTTAGAGGAGTTATTAAGAATGTTGAATAACTTCAGGTGGGTTCTCAAGAATTTGTTCTAAAATAAATTTTCTTCAAGGATATCTATAATATGTTTCCTTTGATTACTGGGTTCTTGAATCATGACGAACAAATAATACGGGCTGCAAGGTACATTGGACAAAGTTTCATAATTATCTTATCTTATACAAATCGTTTACCTGTCACCATTCAATATTCTTATGAAAAATCAATAACATCATAGGGCCCTGTTCAGGTGTGAAGAAGGTTCTGTGCGAAGATGCGAAGAGCAGATCATGGACGTTGAACAGGGCACAACGAGCGGCGGTTGCGATATCGAGCGGCGGCGGCTTCGCCGGCGACCGGCGCAAAAACAGATGGCCCGCGGCTTCTTCCCTGGTTCTTCCTGACCTCACCCATCTATGCGCCGGTGACTTTCAGGGTGGCGGCCGGCGATAAAAAGAAGATCGAAGACGGTGCGAAGAAGAAGGCTGTCGGTGGCCTCGGGCTCGCCGGCCACAGGCCGCCCGGCGAGCCCGAGACCGCCAGCAGCCTTTTTCTTCGCACCGTCTTCAGACCAATTTTCTACGCATATGAATGCGAGCATATATATATACATACAATAAAAAAATGTGTTCTTTCCGCCGCTCGAAGACAACCGCTCACACCGCAAGAAATGAGCGACGAGCGGAGTATAACACTCATGAGTTTGCCAACGACGAAAGTGCGTTCGCGGTAGAACAATGTCGTAGTTGAGATAATATCGTGTGGGGCATGGGGCCCACCGTGCACTATCACACTTGAGATACTGTAACGGTTGATCATAGGGCGGAGCCCGTGCCAGCCACGCATTTTATATAAAAATATGATTTAACTATTTTTCTATATCTTCTGTTTTGTCATTTATGATAAAATGTCATTAAAATAAGGCAATGTCACGTGCTATTTTGACTCACCAAACAAACTGGTTCTTTGAATCCTAAACACTCCACCCATTTCTTCCCACTGATTGGCTTATACCCGGTTGAAAAACAAAACTTCGATCCCGTGAGGTCGCCCTTCTGCATTTCTTTCACCGTGGCACCGATTACTTCATCCCCGCAGCTGGTTTTTCTTTGTACATGCCACAACGCCCCGATGCCCGGTGTCACGAGCCGTGACCTCGCCAATTCCTCCTTTGTAGAAAAGCTCATGCAAGTAGTAAAAAATTTCCATATCAAGAAACATATCTTGGCTCAAACTTTTTTCCTCATCCTTGACACCCATTGAGTATAAAATAACAACACAAAAACAAGAAAATAGACCCCAAGTATTGATAGTACAGCACCTCAAACGACTTTGGGCCCGGTTTCATGCTACCGTTGAGGGTTTGGCGGATACACCTGGGGCTGGCGATGTCGAGAGATGAGGAGGCGAAGCATCGAGGCAGATGGCGTCGTGTCTTCGGAGAGGTTTGCCTAAGAGGAGATCCATGCGTTGGCTCTAGGCAAGCTCACCATCAGGTAATTTCATAGTTAGGACTTTAATTGGGCTGCTAATAGGCAAAAACAAATAGAGAGAAATATATTTGAAATAAAGCGGTCTGCCAATAGTCAAATCGGATCTATCTATAACAATCGTCTATATTTAATGATATCTAGTTTTCAATTTGGTGTGTACATATAAATTTTAGCTGCAAATAAAATTTTCTGATATATATATTATTTATGTGCGCACAATCATTTCTGATGTGCATGAAACATCGACCTAAAAATATATACTACTAATTGAGAAGTTCTTGAGAAAATAACTCAAGTTTTTTCTCATATCCATCTTGGCATTCACAACCCCTAATCTCAATTCTTATCTTTCTCGACGCCTCCTTCCTTAGCCACCAGCTTCCCCAAATTCTACTCTACTAATGTTAATTACGGTCTTATCCGCATTTCGCAGAGCCCTCAATTTCTACCAGAGCAATCTATGGAAGCCAAGGAGACAATAACAAATGTGTCATTCATGACTATTTGAGAAGCTTGCTTGTTAGGATGTGATATGAGTCAATAACAAATTAATTATTTATGGAAGAAGTGAAGGTATGGCTTGGGTAAGTACTTAACACCATGGAGTTTTCCAAATATCTCATGAACGATTGGTATGGTAAGCAATATCAGATCGTAGTAGCGTTCTCAGAGACTTAGGCTGTGTTTGGAGCAGCTTATCACAGCTTATTTGCTCCGATGAGGTTGGTCAAAAATGTCATTGTCATATCAAAATCTTATGTCTCAAACTAGTTTCTTTTTTTGTAACATTTGTCATACCAAACATACATTCTATATCAATGACGTTTTTTTCCAACATCACCGAAACAAATAAGTTACGATAAGCCGCGCCAAACGCAGTCTTAGACTCTGTTTGGCATGGTGGCGGCAATCATGTACATGGGGGTTAAATTGTCATTCGTTAATGCCCATCTAAAGAACTTCATCCACTTTTATGTTCAAACAGATGACATTTGTTAAATGATGATTAACGAATGATGTTTTAACTCATGCGTTTACGACCGCAACCACCATGCCAAACGGAGCCTTAATTGATGCATAAAAACCCTAATTTGTATTTTTCTCGTACTGTATTAAGATGAGGATAATAGGTTGGTATTGGGCTGGACGATGTTATCCACACATATATATGTTGAGGACTTGTTCTTTAGATCATATTTTTGGTAGTGGTGGTCCCGTTGTTGGCGAGTTTTAGTGGGAACCAATTGGGTTGGAGGTGGATGTGGTGATCATCAAGGTAAGAAAGTGGGGAGGCTTTGTGCTAGATCCAATATTGTCGTGTTGGCGACAAAGACAAAGAAGCGACTGGAGAATTTGACAAGTTCAAATGATTCATGTAATGTGGATGTCGGCATATGGTTCCCTGAAGGATAATAAGTTTTTTGTGGTATAAGGAAGTAATGATGGTGCAATGTGAAAAAGTAAAAAAAAATGGTAGGGCATAACTCTTAAAACTATGATACGTACCCCAATAGAAAACAAGTGCAAGTAGTCAAAAATGGTACGGCTCAATTCTTCTAGATTCATTAATTGGCATGGAGGGGTAGGGACTATATAAGCCCTTGGAGAAATTGTGGTTGGAGATGGTTGATAAATCACCACTTCAAGATGACTCTGTTGAAATTTGTGAAGTGGAAGTGGTTGACGGGACAGGCCGGGCGGCCTGGGCGGACAGCGTTGGCGGACTGGGCGGAGTGCTGTGTGCGGCCTGATGGAAAGTCTAGTGGAAGCCGGCTGTTCTGAGCAGTTTGTACGGGTGAAGTCCGCGGACTATGCGGCTTGTTATCTGCGGATAGGGCGTTGGCTGTTTCGTTTAGCCAAGGAGCGGCCTGAGCGGATAGAGGCTTGCGGACTGGTGCATTGCTCAGTGGTCGTGGTGCAAGCTTGTGTTGTTTGGCGGTATGGCTCATGTCCGCGGGAAGCTTGCGGACTGGTGTGTCCGCGGTGTGTGCTGTTGCGGACTGGGCTTAGAGCTTGGCTGAGGCCTTGTCGAGCTCTGGTGATACAGCAGGTGCTTGCTATGGAGGTCGTTGGCGGACTGGTGTGTGGAGTCCGGGAGATGGCTGCTGTGTTGGGCAGGTGTGCGAATAGCTTGCGGATTGTTGGCGGTCTGTGTGCTACGGTGTTTGACGGACGAGAGTTTATGTCTGTCATGCTCGCATTGGCCTTTGATGGTTTTGGACTTGGTCACACTCTGTGTCAAGACCATGGTGTCCGCAGTATCCGCCAAGTCCGCTGTTGACCGGGCGGACTTGCTATCTGCCTTTGGTCGTGGACTTGTGGCGGATTGAGGCTTGATTCTTGCGGACTACCTCGAGTTTGTGCGGACAGCCATTGAAGGGGGTTGCTGTCCTATAGTGGTTGTAGGTTTTGCGGGCTGATGCCTTGTCCTCATAGCTTAGGCGGACTGAAGAGGGTTCGCCAATGTTTCCTTGCACCTGGCGGTTTTCCTTGATATCCGGCTAAGTCCTTGCGGACTCGGCGGACGGTGTTTTGCTATCGCGCGAGCTGGGGCGGTGTCTCTATCTCTAGGGCGGTGACCACACTCCTCACCTCGCCTATAAATAGGACCCCCCTGGCAGGTCTACAGTAACTGAGTGAACATTAAGTTGGGTTCGGCGAGGTGCTGCGGTCTCAGTTTTTCTGTCCGCGCGGATTGATTCAGAGTTAACTGTGTGTTGTGTGCAGGTCGCGCGGGTAGCTTCAAGGAGCCAGGTGTTTGGCTGTGACTTCGGTCAAGTACTTGGAAGTTGTGCGGTCTCTGCGGATTCAGCAGGAGGTCGCTCTGCGGCTTGTCAGCTCTGTTTCAACTTTGCCAGCTTCAATAACCTGTCCGCCGGTCTCAGGCGGGTAGACGGTTGTTCCTCAGTTCATCAGCAGGAGGCGAATAACGGTGTGTCCGTGCGGCCTCGCGGTCTCGGCGGACTCCGTGTCTATTCGGCGGATTGCAGCTTAAGTTCGGGCGATCTCAGCGGATTCGGCGACCTCGGCGACCTCGACGGTCTCGGCGGATTCCGGTGCTGTCCGCCCGGCTTGGTTTTTGGTGTTTTCTGTTTACAACTGTTAATACTAGCGAAATCATGTCTCGCTATGTATACCTCGTTTTATAAAGAAGTTAAATGAATATAAGATCTGCTTGTTCTTTCATGTGCTTGGTGTGTTGAGCCTGCTTCCTGAGTTTGCCGCTGGTTCAGAGTGTGAACTGGGTAGTTCCGAAGATATTAATTTGGCGTTTGGGCTACCTTGCTGACCACTTTGAGAAAATTTAACATGGTATCAGAGCGAGGTTCAGTTGCTTGAGCGGTCTTCAACCAGTGTTATGCTCTGTGTTTGAGTGGTGATCAACCTGTATTGGTGCTCTGTGCTTCTGAAGGCTTATCCAAGCAGGTGTTGCAATGTAAGGGAGCTTTGCAAGGGGTCTTGGGATTGAACTCTTAACGTCGACTAACTTCAAGAAGTGGAAGTCGTGCATGAAGAGTTATCTTCTTGGCGAGGAGCTGTGGGAAGTCGTCGGTGGTGACGACAGACAGGAAGTGACTGCTGCGTTCGGTACTGCTGAGCAGGTTAGGCTCTGGAGGAAAACAAATGCTAAGGCGGAGTTTATCCTCAAGAGAGCCGTGTCTCCGGAACTGTTTGATCACATCGTTGGATGTGAGTCGGCTGCTGATATTTGGACAACCATTGATGAGCTGTTCAATAGGAAGAATGTGGCGCGGCTTCAGTTTCTAGAGAATGAGTTGGCCAGGGCAACTCAGGGAGACCTTTCCATCCCGAAGTACTTCTTAAAGATGAAGAGCTTGTGTGCTGAGCTGTCGACACTGGATCCTGATGAGCCTATCTCTGAGGCGAAGATGAAAAGGCACATTATCCGCGGCTTGCGGAATGAGTATGTGGCCTTTGTGACATCTGTTCAAGGGTGGGATACTCAGCCGTCTTTGCTGGAGCTGGAGAATCTGCTTGCATCGCAGGAGAGCTTGGCAAGTGAAAGATATTGTACCTAAACACCTAGAGGGGGGGATAAGTGACTTGAATCTTTTTAACTTTTTAGACAGAATTCAGAATCTAACACAGAATTATAACTACTTTAATACAGCACACATTCAACAATCACAGCATTCCACAGCACACAGTAGACACACAGTTTTATAGTGGTTCCCCAAGGTTTGGGTACATCCACTTTCCCTCTTCGCCTATCTAGCAGTGTACTAGATTCGGTCCAACTTCTCCACTATCTCAGATCCTCAGATCTTACACTCAGAACCCACAACACAGGTTCCTACACCTCAGGCCCAAGGCCCTACAACTCAGCTTCTTCACAAAGCCTACACTCAGCCACCAAGGCCTACACTCAGCCACAACAGGCCTACACTCAGAGATTTCAATCTCCTACACTCAGGCACTCAAGCTCTACACTCAGCCTTTATAATTACATGCTTACAAGACTCAGATCCCTAAAGGATCCTACAAGATAATTTGAATACAAAATATATACTCAATCAACTCAGGAATAAGAGAGAAGAGTTGTGAGTTTCTTGATGAGTTCTTGGAAGAACTCAGCTGAAATCAATCTGACTTGGCTTTCTTCAAAGCTTCTTGAATGTAGAACTCAATAAGATTGACCTCCTCTGTAGTTGATCTTAGATCTCTGCAACTTAAGATTCAGAACAAATCTGAACTCTTCTTCTCAGCCTGGTTCCAACGGCTGACTTCTTGGATGGAGCTCTCTCTCTCCAACTACTTAGATCTTCACTTGATAGCTAGATCTTCTTTGTATTACTTGATGTGTTGATCTGAACTTTGACAACTTCTTATGTATACAGTATAAGCCTATTTATAGGCCTTATTCATGGTAACCGGCTGGTCTGGTTCATAACTGATTTCTGATAACTCTGACAGGTGCAGTAGACCGGCTGGAATGGCAGCTGTCAAGTCATCCAGTCAGTTCTCGAAAATTCTGTAACTGTCTGTAAGTGTCGAGACTGTCTGTCTTTAAGTGTCGACACTTATAGACCAAGTGTCGACACAAGTTGTCTAAGTGTCGACACTAACCTACAAGGTGTCGACACAACTCCTTGTGTTGTAGATTTTATATCTCGACACTGCTTCTTCTTCATGTGTCGACACTAAAATTGAGTGTCGACACAAGTACTTGTACTTCAGTATATTGCTGAATTCTTGTAAGTGTCGACACAACTCCTTTGTGTCGACACATCTTCATGTGTTGAACTTATCAGTGTCGACACTGCTTCTTGGTGTCGACACATGTCTTCAGTGTTGATACTTGATGAGTGTCGACACAGCTCCTTGTGTCGACACATTCTTCTTCTGTTGAGACTTTTGCTGAGTGTCGATACATCTCCTTAGTGTTGACACTTGTACTTAGAATATTCTTGAACTTTGCTAAGTGTCGACACAGCTCCTTGTGTCGACACTTTCTTCAAGTGTTGAGTCTTTAGCTGAGTGTCGACACATTCTTTCTTGTGTCGACACTTTCTTCAAGTGTTGACTCTTCTGCTGAGTGTCGACACATTGCTCTGGGTGTCGACACTTATACTTAGTCTCTGCTGACTTTTGCTGAGTGTCGACACAGCCTCCAAGTGTCGACACTTTCTGACGTAGACACAGTTTCACTGGGTATCGACACAACTGCTAAGTGTCGGCACTACTTTACTGGGCTTCTCTTCACTGAGTGTCGACACTTTCTGTCTAGTGTCGACTCTGCATCCCTGGTGTCGACACAATGACTCCAAGTGTCGACACTGCTTGCCTGGGTGTCGACACAAGTCTTCTTAAGTGTCGACACTTTCCCTCTAGGTGTCGACACATGGACTTAGAAACTTTTCCTTCTTTCCTGTAAATACTTAACCTGCACAAGTGAACTCAAAACACATCAAATACATTTTGATGTATATCATTGAGTTGGGTGAGGCTTCTTCAAATCAGGTACATTAGAACCAATGTACCCAATAGCAAGGCAGATAGCTGGAGTTAATCTTAATCAGGAAGGCAGCGAAGCTCTCTTCTCAAGCAAGAAGAAAGGATGGGAAGGGTAGAAGAAGAAGGTGCAGGTCGCTGGTGAGAAGGAGACTTCAACTTCATATCAGCCGGAGAGGAGCAATGCTCCTAAGGACTGGAAGAAGAATTTGAAGTGCTACTGGTGTCATCAGCGAGGGCACTTCAAGCGGGACTGCAAGGTCAAACTGCAGCCTGGGCATGCTGCGGGAAAGGAGGAAACTTGCTCGAGAAGTGAAGAAGCAGAATGGGGCGGAGCTTTCATGACGGGCACTTGTGTCCGTGCCTTGTCTGCTGAGGACTTCAACAGCGAGTGGATCGTGGACTCCGGGTGTGGTCATCACCTCACCTGAGACAAGTCAAAGTTCACCTCCATGCAAGCCTACTCAGGTAATGAAGCTATTATCCCTGCTGATAATATTGTTTATGCAGTAGAGAAAGAGGGGGTCGTATCTTTGGGTAGTGATCGGGGGCCACTCACGTTAAGGAGTGTGTATCCCGTGTCGGGCATGAAGAATAACCTCTTTTCGGTGACCAATGCGGTGGACGCTGGTTATCACGTTCTGTTTGGGCCAACAGACGTGAGGTTCCTTCGCAACGTATCAGCGGTTAAGGCTGATGTTGCTCATGTAGGGAGGAGGGTGAAGAACTTGTTTGTTCTTGCCACCAATTCTTATGTTGATCGTATGAGGGCTAATGATAGCGCTGCTATCTGGCATGAGAGGCTGGGGCATGTAGACATGGACAAGCTAAAGGCGATGGCTAGTAGAAGTTTGGTGAAGGGGTTGTCTAAGTTGTCCTCCTTTGGTGACGAGCATGTTTGCGCGGGCTGTCAATACGATAAGGCACATCGCCTTCTGTTTGATAAATCACAAACAAGGATCAAGCTACCATTGGAGTGCATTCATGGCGACTTGATGGGACCGACGGTTACTGCCAGCCTTGGTGGAAGCAGATACATGCTTGTCTTAGTTGATGACTACTCAAGGTATACTTGGGTGTACTTATTAAAGGAGAAGTAAGAAGCCTTCTGTTTGTTTGTGGAGTTTAAGGAGTTGGTAGAAGGCCGGCTTGGCTTGCGGATTAAGAAGCTTAGAACTGATAACGGGGGTGAGTTTGTTTCCTTCGAGTTTTCTAACTTCTGCAGGAAGCATGGGATCCAACAAGAGCTTACTTGTGCTCACACTCCACAACAAAATTGGGTAGCGGAGCGGAAGATCCGTCATCTAACGGAGACCTGCAAATGCTAGCTTCATGTGAAAGATATCCCAAGGTCCTTTTGGGCGGAGGGGATGTCTTGTGCTGCTTATGTCATCAACAGGATGCCACTCAGCCCTATCAACATGAAGACTCCTTTTGAGCTGTTGCTGAAGGAGAAGCCGAGTGTGGGACACCTTCGGGTGTTCGGTTCAATTTGCTACGTGCATGTCCCGGATGCTTCACGAACTAAGCTGGATGCGAAGGCAAGGAAGCTTGTATTTGTTGGTTACGATGAGCGGAAGAAGGGATGGAAATGTATGGACCCTGCGACGAAGAAGTTCGTGGTGTCAAGAGATGTTGTCTTTGACGAGCTGACGTCGTATGGAGGTGGCTCGGTTGAGCTAACCGGAAGTAGCAAGGTTGATGAAGCACCGGTGGTGGCTGCTGAAGGCTTGGAAGAGAGCTTGCTGTTTCACCAGCAGCTCATGTTGCTTCTAACTCCGAGGCTGAGCCTTCTGGCTCAGGAGGCAGGGGGAGCACTGCTCAAAGCTTGCCCCAGGTAGGAGTTGAGCCCGAAGAAGCAACGGAAGCAGTGAGCAAGGAGCCGACCCTTCGGAGATCGAAGAGGGTTGTTAATCCACCGGCTCGGTACTGTGATGGTAATGTAGTGAGCTTTGTCTCCTGTTTCTTTGCAGGTCGTCTGGATGAGCGAGAGCCTGCAACCTTCAACGAGGCCACTGGAGTGAAGGAGTGGGAAGGTGCCATGAAAGAAGAGATTGATGCTCTGAAGAAGAATGAAACCTGGGACCTTGTGCCCAAGATTGATGGCATTACTCCGGTTACTTGCAAGTGAGTGTATAAGTTGAAGAAGAAGGCTGATGGGAGCATTCATAGGTTCAAAGCTCGTCTGGTCGCTAGAGGATTCTCACAGCAGTATGGTGAAGACTATGAGGAGACGTTTAGTCCAGTTGCGAAGATGACTTCAGTTAGAGTGGTGATCGCCTTGGCTGCTAGCAAGGGATGGAGGTTGTGGCAACTCGATGTGAAGAATGCCTTTCTTTACGGAGAGATTGACAAGGACATCTTCATGGATCAGCCGCTCAGTTTTGTTTCTGAAGATCATTCGGACTATATCTGCAAACTCAGGAAGGCTCTCTACGGGTTGAATCAAGCTCCTAGAGCTTGGTATGGGAAGATTGCAGAGTACTTACAATTCTGTGGATACCTTGCTTCCAACTCGGATTCAAGCTTGTTCGTCAAGAAGAAGTGGAGCTACAAGTCTTGGTCCTGCTGTATGTGGATGACATGATCATCACAGGGAATTCGGAGGGGGAAGTAGCAAGGCTCAGGGCTGAGCTTGCTATACGCTTCGAGATGAAAGACTTGGGAGAGTTTCATCACTTTCTCGGTCTTGAGGTGGAGAGGAAGGAGTGCGGGATTATCATTTGCCAGAAAGGGTATGCAGATCGCATTGTGAAGCGGTTCGGCATGGGCGAAGGGAAGAAGTGCTCTACTCCACTAGAACCTGGGCTGAAATTTCGACGAGATGAGGGAAGGGTTCTTCATGATCCCTTGGTGTTCAGGGCTCTTGTTGGGAGCTTGATTTACCTGACGATTACAAGGCCAGACATTGCTTATGTTGTTGGCTGAGTAAGTTGGTTCATGGCTGAACCAAGGAAATCTCATCTAGTGGCAGCAAAGGGTATTCTGAAGTATGTCAAGATGACTTCTGACATGGGAATCCTCTATGGAAGGGACTCGGAGTTTGCATTGCTTGGGTACACGGATGATGACTATGGCGGTGATTCGGATGATCGGAGGTCTACTTCAGGTTATGTGTTCACTTGCGGTTCAGCTAGCATCTCGTGGTGTAGCAAGAAGCAGGACTCGGTGTCCGTCTCAACTACGGAGGCAGAGTATAAGGCTTCGGCCTTGGCTGCTCGGGAAGCCATCTGGTTGAGAAGGCTTATAGAGAATGTTCATGAAGAAGTGCAAGGGCCTACTTTACTCCGGGGTGACAATGAGAGTGCTCTCAAACTGGTTAACAATCCAGTGTGTCACGCTAGGACCAAGCATATAGAGATCGATCACCATTTCATCGGGGAGAAGGTGTTGGAGGGGTTTCTGCTGGTCGGGCATGTTCGGAGTGAAGATAATCTTGCTGACATCTTCACAAAGCCACTGTCGAAGGGGCCCTTTGAGCGCTTGCGCAGCTTGTTGGGCTTGGTCACCACTTCCCACTTCAAGGGGGAGTGTTGAAATTTGTGAAGTGGAAGTGGTTTACGGGACAGGCTGGGCGGCCTGGGCGGATAGCGTTGGCAGACTAGGCGGACTGGGCGGACTGCTGTGTGCGGCCTGGTGGAAAGTCTAGTGGAAGCCGACTGTTCTGAGCAATTTGTACAGGTGAAGTCCGCGGACTATGCGGCCTGTTATCTGCGGATAGGGCGTTGGCTGTTTGGTTTAGCCAAGGAGCGGCCTGAGCGGATAGAGTCTTGCAGACTGGTGCATTGCTCAGTGGCCGTAGTGCAAACTTGTGCTGTTTGGCGGTTTGGCTCATGTCCGCGGGAAGCTTGCGGACTGGTGTGTCCGCGGTGTGGGCTGTTGCGGACTGGGCTTAGAGCTTGGCTGAGGCCTTGTCGAGCTCTGGTGATACAACAGGTGCTTGCTGTGGAGGTCGTTGGAGGACTGGTGTGTGGAGTCCGGGAGATGGCTGCTGCGTTGGGAAGGTGTGCGAGTAGCTTGCGGATTGTTGCCGGACTGTGTGCTAGGGTGTTTGACGGACGGGAGTTTATGTCTGCCATGCTCGCATTGGCCTTTGACGGTTTTGGACTTGGTCACACTCTGTGCCAAGACCATGGTGTCCGCAGTATCCGCCAAGTCCGATGTTGACCGGGCGGACTTGCTATCTGCCTTTGGTCGTGGACTTGTGCCGGATTGAGGCTTGAGTCTTGTGGACTACCTCGAGTTTGTGCGGACAACCATTGAAGGGGGTTGATGTCCTGCAGTGGTTGTAGGCTTTGCGGGCTGATGCCTTGTCCGCATAGCCTAGGCGGACTGAAGAGGGTTCGCCAATGTTGCCTTGCTCCTGGCGGTTTTCCTTGGTATCCGGCTAAGTCTTTGCGGACTCGGCGGACGGTGTTTTGCTATCGCGCGAGCTGGGGCGGTGTCTCTATCTCTAGGGCGGTGAGCACACTCCTCACCTCGCCTATAAATAGGACCCCCCTGGCAGGACTACAGTAACTGAGTGAACAGTAAGTTGGGTTCGGCGAGGTACTGCGGTCTCAGTTTTTCTGTCCGCGCGGATTGATTCAGAGTTAACTGTGTGCTGTGTGCAGGTCGCGCAGGTAGCTTCAAGGAGCTAGGAGTTTGGCTGTGACTTCGGTCAAGTACTTGGAAGTTGTGCGGTCTCTGCGGATTCAGCAGGAGGTCGATCTGCGACTTGTCAGCTCTGTTTCAACTTTGCTAGCTTTAATAACCTGTCCGCCGGTCTCAGGCGGGTAGGCGGTTGTTCCTCAGTTCATCAGCAGGAGGCGAATAACGGTGTGTCTGCGCGGCCTCGCGGTCTCGGCGGACTCCGTGTCTATTCGGCGGATTGCAGCTTAAGTTCGGGCGATTTCAGCGGATTCAGCGACCTCGGCGGTCTCGGCGGATTCCGGTGCTGTCCGCCCTGCTTGGTTTTTGGTGTTTTCTGTTTACAGCTGTTTATACTAGAGAAATCATGTCTCGCTATGTATACCTCGTTTTGTAAAGAGGTTTAATGAATAGAAGATCTGCTTGTTCTTCCATGTGCTTGGTGTGTTGAGCCTGCTTCCTGAGTTTGCCGCTGGTTCAGAGTGTGAAGTGGGTAGTTCCGAAGATATTAATTTGGCGTTTGGGCTACCTTGCTGACCACTTTGAGAAAATTTAACAGACTCCACCTCTCCGGATTAATCTAGCATCACATTAGATGCATTTGTTCTCTGTCGTGACCTCCATCGTTCTGCCCGGTACCCCTAAAGGTTGTTTGTCAACTATGAGACAAGCCAGGACACACGACAAAAATATGTCGCTCTGAACTATCCAAGTCATTCAACGTTCATCCTCAAGCTCACTCTATGACTAGAGACCCTAGCCCAAGCACCTCGGTCCTTGATTATAGAGCCTAGATGTCTGTGCAACGCGAGTAATTAAAAGTGACGAGAGCATGGTGGAGATTTAGGCTCCTTGGTAGGACTTATTTTCACCGGTCAAGCGGTCACGACCGCATGAACCGGACATTAATTAAGGTCCGGTTCATGCGGTCGTGACCGCTTGACCGTGAAAATAAGTCCTCCCAAACGGAGCCTTAGCGTTGCGGATTTGGAGGAAGTCCCGAAGGGAGTTCGAACTCAAGCGAGTCGATTATTTTTTTCCCGAAGCGAGCCGAGCAAGTCGATTAACACAGTCAACAACTTGGATGGTGTACTTCAATCCAATTTTATTGCAAAAATAAAGAAGGGGAGAGTCCAATGAATATATTCTGCCTCACATGGTATTTATTATCAATGTCTAAGCTCAACCCTCAATTATAGTGATTTAACAAATAAAGACCTACAAATCATTGTTTTACTCTTTGTTTTTTTGTTTTTGATTTTGATTTTTGAATTAAAGACGTGCGAGATGAGAGCAAGTGGGTTTTAAAAATAGGTAACCTCTACAAGTTCGTTTGTATTAACACTAGGGGCCAGATAAATGGATAATAATCATTATTTTATTGAAATCAAAATGTAAATTTGTAGCATTCCAAAATTTTACACCGGGTGTGATCGACATGACGACAAAGGCTCCGTTTGGGGGGATCGACTTATTTTTACCGGTCAAGCGATTACGATCGCATGAACCCACGCACTGCATCAATCTACACGCTACACGCAGACACAGCACCAGCCTGCGCAGCCCGCAAACACCGCACCAGCCCGCCACACAAGTCCACAACCAACAGACACAACCGACGCAGTCAACCAGCGGACATTTGCGGACTCTGTGAATACCCTGGACTTGTCACAGATTGTGGACCAAGTCCAGCAACCAAGCAAAACCTGGCGCGAGCTCGGCGGACAAGAAGCCAGACCGCCAGCTCCCACGACAGTCCTCCACCACGAACACGGTTATCACCAACCGCTCCACCAGAGATCAAGGGTATGGGCAAATGCCAATCTCGCGATCTTCATACGCAGTCCGCAACAAACGGACTCCGCGAACACAAAAGGAGGCCGCTACATCATGTGGCTATACCATCTATCCGCCCAGTTACTTCAAAGAACAAGCCAACTGCAGAACCACTGGCCGAACTGACTGAACACCGCACCAGGTCGCAATAAACAGGCTGTTGGAAAGTGAGCGAACAATTCCGACCAGAGCACCTGTTTAAATTTTTGAGCGAGCAACCTGTGCGACCGCGTTCAGCGGTATGCAAGCGGAAACAACACTACAATACAGAAATAAAAAGCAACAAAAACACAGAAGAACACACAGGAAATTTTTAACGTGGAAAACCCAAATCGGGTGAAAAACCACGGGACGATCGGAGTCCAACCCGGAAAGCCTCCACTAAAAGTGTGTGATAAACACACGCACGGATTACAGGCTTTCCCTCCACCGATCCACAAAGGATCTCCACCAGCTTCACACTACACAATACATATAAATAGCAACAGAAAAACTGCAAGTTACCGACAGCGGCGGATGAGACGGATTACACAAATCCTCTCCAAGATGCCTCTTCGAATCCTTGCCAATATCTGCTCCAGATCCAATCCGTGTAGGCGAAGTACTCTTTGTCAACGTCGTACAACGACGTCCGAAAGCTCTCCCAAACTAAGACGATTGCCGCAAAAGCCTCTCTAGATCTTTCAATGCTTGAGTTTGGAGAGAAGTGGATGCCTTACCTCTCCTCCTTCATCCCTATTTATAGGTCCAAAATCAAGGAGGTAGGTGTGGTAGATGACATGTGGATGAAGCTTCCATGAAGCTTCCCTCGGTCAAAAACACATGTCATTTGACATGAAGCTTCCTTTGGACAATTTCCTGGAAGCTTCCTTTAAGAGCACATGTTGAATTCCAGGTCAAAGATGGCTAATCCTCTTTCATACTTAGGAGAAAATTTATCTTAACAAATCTCCCCCTTTTCGACTAAGTGAAGAAAGTTTGTCATTCTGATAATCTTCCCCAGAGTCTTTAATTTGCCTCCCGCCAGGTCCTCCATCAATGTCTCTACATTTGATCAGCAACACCAAATTCGAGTTAATGAGACTCGAACTCAACAGTTTTTTCCACAAAGGACGGGAACTGTACCCAACAAATCTCCTCCTTCACATCGAGGTGGAAGAAACCGCCATCCCGGCGATTCTAACGCAATGCTCGAACTTCCCCCTTGGCACAGTTTTGGTCAGCATGTCTGCCCCGTTGTCATCCGTGTGTACCTTCTGAAGATCAAGCTCCTTCTGCTCCAGGACATCTCGTATCCAATGATACCGAGTGTCGATGTGCTTCGACCTCGAGTGGAACGTGGGGTTCTTCCCCAGGTGAATAGCGCTCTGACTGTCACACAGGAGTGTGTATCGGTCCTGAGTGAATCCAAGTTCTTTGATGAACCTCTTCATCCAGAGTAACTCCTTCCCAGCCTCAGTGACCGCAATGAACTCAGCCTCCGTGGTGGACAGTGCAACGCACTTCTGCAGCCTCGACGCCCACGAGACAGCTCCCCCTGCAAATAGAATCAAGTACCCTGACGTCGACCTCCTGGAATCCACATCTCCAGCCATGTCCGCATCAGTGTAGCCCAACAACTCTGGCTCACTGTCTCCAAATCTCAACGTCAAGTCTGAAGTCCCTTGCAGGTATCTCAGTATCCACTTTACTGCGCTCCAATGCTCTCTCCCAGGATTGGAGAGAAATCTACTGACTGTCCCAACGGCATGCGCAATATCTGGCCGCGTACACACCATCGCATACATAAGGCTTCCAACTGCAGATGCAAACGGAACTTTCTGCATATCCTCGATCCCCTCGGGTGTGCTGGGGCACTGATCAGCGGTAAGCCTGAAGTGAGCTGCAAGAGGCACGCTCACCTTCTTTGCCTGATCCATATCAAACCTCTGCAGCACTTTGCGGATGTACCGCTCCTGTGATAACCAAAGAAGTCTGGCTCCCCTGTCTCTGCGAATGTGCATCCCTAAAATGGTCTTCGCAGCACCCAGATCCTTCATCTCAAAAGTGGAACTCAACTGCCGCTTCAACTCAGCAATGCGAGCAGTGTTCCTCCCTACGATCAACATATCGTCCACGTACAACAGCAGAATGACGAAGTCCTCTGAAGCATACTGCTTGATGAACACGCAGTGGTCAAGGGTGGTCCTCCTGAAGTCGATCTCCCCCATAAAGGAATCAAACTTCCTATACCATTGTCGCGGGGCCTGCTTCAGGCCATATAGACTCTTCTGCAAGCGGCACACCAGACCTTCCTTCCCTCTGACACTGAAACCCTCAGGCTGCTCCATGTATAGCTCCTCCTCAAGATCGCCATGCAGAAAGGCGGTCTTGACATCCATCTGCTCTATCTCCAAGTCTAGCCTCGCAGCGAGGCCGAGTATAACACGAATAGATGACATCTTCACCACAGGCGAGAAGATCTCATCGAAGTCGACACCCTGCCGCTGTCCAAAACCTTTCACCACCAGCCTGGCTTTGTATCTGGGAGGTGTGGAGGAGTCTCCCTGCTTCACCCTGAAGATCCATCGATTCTTCAAGGCCTTCTTGCCCTTAGGCAATCTCACCAGGTCATACGTGTGATTCTTCTGCAGCGACTGCATCTCCTCCTGCATAGCAACCATCCACTGACGCTTCTCGGTGCTCTCCACAGCCTCGTCAAAACTCTCAGGCTCCCCCGCATCAGTCAGCAGTATGAACTCTGATGCAGAATATCTAGCAGACGGGTGCCTGGCTCGATCAGACCTCCGCAGGGCAGGCTCAGGGGCCGGTGCAGGCACATCATCAATAATGTCCTCAGTGACTCCTGGTTCACCATCAGTGGTGATATCATGATCCGGAAGGGTATCAGTACCCTGTGTTGGCACAGGCTCAATAGCCTCCTCAGTGTCATCAACTCCAACCATAGGTAACTCTGCAGTAGTGCGAGAATCAACCTCAGACTCAACAGTCCCTCAGGATCACCAACAGTCTGATCCTCACAGAAAACAGCATCACGGCTACGTACAAGCTTCTTCTCAACTGGATCAAAGAACTGTACCCGAACTCTCCACTATAGCCGTACCCCAAGAAAATGCACTGCCGGGTCTTCGAATCCAACTTTGATCTCTCGTCCCTGGGGACGTGTACAAAGGCTTTGCAGCCAAATACCCGCAAGTGACTGTAAGAGGGGTCTTTCCCATACCAGACCCTATCTGGGACATCCTCCCGCAACGCTGAGCTCGGCGAGAGGTTGATGACATGCGCTGCAGTAAGAAGAGCCTCGCCCCAAAACATCCCTGGCAGCTTCGACTCAGATAGCATGCACCGAATCCTCTCCAATAGTGTCCGATTCATCCTCTCAGCTACGCCATTCAGCTGCGGCGTCTTCGGCGGGGTCTTCTCATGTCGGATGCCATGGTCCCTGCAGTACTCGTCAAACGGACCAATGTACTCTCCCCCGTTGTCGGACCTGATGCATCTCAGCCTCTTCCCAGACTGTCTCTCCACCTCAGCGTGGAATCTCCTGAAAGTATCGAGGACCTGATCTTTGGTCTTGATAGCATAGACCCAAAGCTTCCTCGAATGATCGTCGATGAAGGTAACGAAGTACAAAGCTCCTCCTCTAGTGTGGACCTTCAGAGGTCCGCAAACATCTGTATGAACCAGCTCCAAAGGCTCCGATCTCCTGGTGGACGTGTGGCTCTGGAATGAAATCCTGTTTTGCTTCCCAGCCATGCAATGGTCACACCTCTCCAAATGATCACCAGAAATGTCACTAATGAGCTTTTTCTTCGCCAGGCATCCCAAACCCTTCTGGCTAATGTGTGCAAGCCTCCTGTGCCATAAGGAAGTGGATGCCTCATCCCTGACGGAGTTGGCCTGAGCAGCTTCAGGCCTCCCCTCCATGTAGTACAGTCCAGAATCTCTATAGCCCCGTGCCATCACAAGTGATCCCCTGATCAGCTTCCAGAAATCTCCTCCAAAGACACTCAGGTGTCCTTCATCTCCAAGTCTGCCAACAGATATCAGATTGAAACGGATGTCTGGCACATGTCGTACATCCCTCAAAACTAGTAGGGCTCCAGTGCTTGTCTTCAAATGCATGTCTCCACGCCCAAGTACCTTAGACGTATCCCCATTGCCCATCCTCAACACCCCACAGTCATGAGTGGTGTAAGTGGCAAACAGCTCCCTGTTGTGGGAGACATGCGCAGAGGCTCCAGAGTCAACGATCCAGCATCGGTCGTCACACGAGAGTGCAGCCGTGACGTCGTCGCCAATAATAATGATGTCGTCCTCCTCAGTCGAAATGGTGGCTGCGTATGACCCTCATCTTTGCCCTCAGTGGCAATCCCCTTCTTCTGATCGTTCTTCAACGAGTAGCAGAATTTCTTGATGTGGCCCTTCTTATGACAGTAGTGGCATTCCACGTTCTGATAACGTGACTTCGACTTGCCCCTACTCTGACTCCTGTCCTCCTTCCTTCCTCGGCTCTTACTCCTTCCTCTCCCCCTGGACTCAGTAAAGAGAACGTCAGCTCGTGAAGAAGAGCCTGAAGTCCCCTGAGACTTTCGTCTCACCTCCTCATTCAAGATCCCACTCTTGGCGATCTCCATGGAAACAATCCCCTGGGGGGAAGAATTGATCAGAGAAACTCTGACCATCTCCCAAGAATCTGGAAGTGACTTGAGAAGCCACAATGCATTCACCTCGTCTTCGAATGTCACCTTCATAGCAGTGAGACGATCAATAATGCCCTGGAACTCGTTGACATGATCCAAAATAGGAGAGCCCTCCCGGTATCTGAACTCTCCAAGCTTCTTCAGCAAATATAACTTGTTGATGCCCGTGCTCTTGGCATACAAGGTCTCGAGAGTCTTCCACAGATCCTTTGCATCATTGATGCTAGCCACATGGTTGTAGACGTTCGGCTCCACGAATCGTCTGATAAACCCACACAGCTTCCGATGTTCCACCTTCCATTTTGCTGGATCCGTGTCCTTTGGCATCTCCTCAAAGATAGGAGCATGCCAGCCCTTCACATATATCAGATCCTCCATCAGTAGATGCCACTGGTGATAATTGGCACCATTCAACTTTATCATCTGCTCCGAACCTGATGATGACTCCATTATGCTCTGCCAACTGGCCGGACCGACCACTGATCTTTGAGTCGACTATCTCAAAGTATGCAGCTGGAGAGGATAGCCAGCGGGCCAATGGTCGTAAACTATCACTCCCAATTGCACACCCGAGATCCCGATCGACTCGTCCTGAAATCCCAAAGGTCAGCCCGGTACCTGCTCTGTCACTGAACGGCTCTGACACTCAACCTGGCTCTGATACCACTTGTTGGGAATGTGAGCGAACAATCCCGACCAGAGCACCTGTTTAAATTTTTGAGCGAGCAACCTGTGCGACCGCGTTCAGCGGTATGCAAGCGGAAACAACACTACAATACAGAAATAAAAAGCAACAAAAACACAGAAAAGCACACAGAAAATTTTTACGTGGAAAACCCAAATCGGGTGAAAAACCACGGGACGATCGGAGTCCAACCCGGAAAGCCTCCACTAAAAGTGTGTGATAAACACACGCACGGATTACAGGCTTTCCCTCCACCGATCCACAAAGGATCTCCACCAGCTTCACACTACACAATACATAAAATAGCAACAGAAAAACTGCAAGTTACCGACAGCGGCGGATGAGACGGATTACACAAATCCTCTCCAAGATGCCTCTTCGAATCCTTGCCAATATCTGCTCCAGATCCAATCCGTGTAGGCGAAGTACTCTTTGTCAACGTCGTACAACGACGTCCGAAAGCTCTCCCAAACTAAGACGATTGCCGCAAAAGCCTCTCTAGATCTTTCAATGCTTGAGTTTGGAGAGAAGTGGATGCCTTACCTCTCCTCCTTCATCCCTATTTATAGGTCCAAAATCAAGGAGGTAGGTGTGGTAGATGACATGTGGATGAAGCTTCCATGAAGCTTCCCTCGGTCAAAAAACACATGTCATTTGACATGAAGCTTCCTTTGGACAATTTCCTGGAAGCTTCCTTTAAGAGCACATGTTGAATTCCAGGTCAAAGATGGCTAATCCTCTTTCATACTTAGGAGAAAATTTATCTTAACACAGGCAAGCAACACCATCAGTCGCCCAGGCCCGCCCCATCAGTCCGCCCAGGCCGAGCGGTCTCACCCACTTCACTTTCACTTCACATTTTCAACAACTGTTGGGTTGCTCGAAACATCCGGGCGGTGAATAAAGTGTAACTACCTCCCCGTGCCCCAGCTTGGGTTTTATATGAAACCCTAGGTCAATATGGGTATCGAAATTCCGATATCTGAATCAGACCCATTAAGCCTCCGAACTGCGTTATGCGCCCAAATATATATTAACATGAAACTCATCCACTTTTAAATGTCAAATGAATGATGTTTGTTAGGTGATCCTAACGAATGACATTTTAACTCATACGTTTACGACCGCCGCCGCCGTTGCAAACGTAGCATGAATTTTGATTTTTTTTCATCGAGCACGAAATAGAGATTAGTGCTCCGTTTGTATTGATGACTTTCTTTTCACCGGTCAATCGTTACGATCGCATGAACCGGACCTTAATTATGATCTGGTTCAAGCGATTGTAACCGCTTGACGGGTAAAAATAAGTCCCTACAAACAAAACCTAAATTAAACTCGGTATATTTATCCGGTGTGAATCAAAAACTATGTTGTTGCAAAAAAAAAGCGGCAACAGGAGAATGTGAATTATTGTTTATAAAATATAATCATATTATGAATAAAAGCTATCATATTTAATTACAATAAAATCAATCTTGTTTACAATAAAAAAATAATCTTTTTGCAACAAAAATGATTATATTTACTATAAAATAGCCGTATTTACTATAAAAAATGATCATTTCTACACAAGAAAGATTGTATTAAGTATCCATTAATTCATGGAAAAGGGGCATTGGAGTAATATAACACTGCGAGGGAGAGACTTGCCATATACGAAAAAAATGTATATTTCTCATCAAACATTATAAATGACATTCGTATAATATTGTTTGTTGAAAGTTGGGTCAAGCCATTATTCGCGAGTACGGTAAGCCCAATTGTGATGCATCTCATTGGATATGAGAGATGGAATAAGTCCCATCTTATAAAAGAGGTCGGCAGTTCAAGCTTTGAGTTCAATAACATACCACCCTATATTTGGGAGGCGAAAAGTTGGGGTGTACAGACTACAGTCCACTGTTGAGTCGTCTATTTGGCTCTTGCTCATAAGTAATGTCTAAAGTGAGCTTACTCTAAAAAATGGCTTGACCTAACTTCAACATACATACAAAAATGTATTACATTTAATAATGAAGTGTTTTACTATGTGCCCCACACAACAGAAGTATGTGCTAGATGAAATCCAGTCATAATATTGGCAATCCAATAGTTGAAATGGAAACTGGAAATTACAGCCGTATTTTTAAATATGGCTGTAATTTCCAGTTTCTATTTCAACCGTTGAATTACCGATTTTTACGGTTGGATTTCCGATTTTTGTGGTATGATTTCCTCTAGCACACATTTCTATGTGTGTCCGACGAATCAATACATATGCCTTATAAACATATATAGAAATCAGGAAAATGGATGTGATGATCTAGTAAGCCTAATTAGGGCAGTCATTCGTGTGAGTCTCTTTATATTTAAGATAAGGGGAAAAAACAACGTTTTTAGAACTTGATAAGACCGGCCCGTCGGACCGTGAACCGGTCCTGCGTCCGGTCCGATTAGGCCTGTAAAATCGTTCTCGCCATGAACCGGTCATGAACCGCTCAACCGTCCGGTTGGACCGGCCAACCGGAAACCGGAGCGATTTTCTTGTAACTGGCCGGTTCTATGAGGTGTCGTTAATTAAGATCTGAAGGTTCAGATTTGCTCTTAGTTTTAGGGTTTTAATAATTTTGAATGATTCTCCTCCTGGCCTGGGTCATTTCGTTTTTCCGTGGATTAGGAATTATCTTGCTCTCCTCGAAATCGCTGTTATTTATCATGCATCGTCTTCTTCAGATCGCTGCTAGGTATCATGCATCCTCTCTTCCAAGTCTCTTCTATGGATTCTGCATCTACTCCTCCAGATCACTGGTAGGTATCGTGCATCGTATCCTCCAAATCGTTGTTTGAGAGATCTCGCAACTCCAGATCATCTCCTCCAAACCCAGCATCTTCTCTTTCAGGCCGCTTCTTCTTAAGGTAATGCCGCAATATAGCTACTTGGGAGTGATTTTAAGTTTTTAACAACACTTTTTAAAATAAGGGCATTTATATTGACAGTGCAGCTTTAGTTATTGGCAGCCCGACAAAAAAAATAAAAACACGCATATAATGCCGCTAATAGCAGCCCAAAATACGGAACACGCGTCTTTTGAAAAAAAAACTATTATATGACATTTTTAGAAAAAGTGTTCAATATAAAAAGTTACAATGTCATATATTTTCAAAAGGCGCAGAATCCGGCGAAATTATGCGAGTTCCGCCCGAATTCTGCGCCTTTTGAAAATAGGCATATTATATGACATTTTTAGAAAAAATGTTCAACATAAAAGTTGTAGATCTCGTCGAGATATACAACTTTCATGTTGAACACCATAGATGCCGGCAGTTTATCGGACAGAGCTTTGGCACTCGCATGTGCTCGGTTCTGAAGGCATCTTCGGAGAGAAAGCCCCAGATTTCGGTTAACCATCGGTGTGCGGAGGAGGATGTTCAGTTAAGACTTCTCTAACTGCGGATGTGGCGGTCTGATTGGTGAGACCGCACAGTCCGCTTGAAGCTTCAGGTTCGCTGGCTTTTAAGAAGGCTGGCGGTTAGCGCGGACTATGGTGGCTAACCGCACAGTTCGCTGGAGTCTTCTTGGGCAGGTTGATAGCCAGAGTCCGCTGGTGTTGTGGACTCGATACCGTGTGATAAGTCCATTGTTGTTGCCTAGCTCGCCGAGATCGCCTGTTTGTGCGGACTGCTTCTGTAGCTCGCCGAGCTCAGCAAGTCGACGACACGGTTCTTGTTCTAGCCGCAGGCTGAAGTATAAGCGGACTGGGAGCTGTGTCTACAAGGCAGTGTGATTTGGTGGCGGTGTTCGACAGCCCGCCAGTGTTGTGTTCTCCGTCTTTGTTGGATTGGTGTTGGTCTTCTCAGCCTGGCAGACTGGTCCTTTCTGCCTTTGCGGATTGGTCGTTCTATCTGCCCTTGCAAATAGATGTTATCAGTGGCGGACAGGTGTTGATATTCGCACTGTGCGGATACATGATGCTAGTTGCAGGTTTGACGGACGGTTATCTTATCACTATGGTAATTGACGACACTCCTCACAGCTATAAGTAGGAGTTCTTGGCTCGTCATATATAACTGTGAACAATAACAGCTTGCTCGCGCTTAAAATTTGCGGTTACATTTTTCTAACCGCTGTGACTAAGTGATGTTGACTCTGTGCAGGCTGTGCGGCTAGCAACAGGAGGTTAGGCAACTAGTAGAAGCTTGGTGTGGGAAAAGTTCACGGATAGCAGTCAGCGGATAACAGCAGGTCGCGGTCTCTGCGAATTGAAGTCTTTTCCTACAAGTTGCAGTTAAGCAGAGTAGTTCATCCGGTCTATCAGCAAGTTCTATTCAAGTTTTTCAGCTTTCAATTAACAACCAGTCCACGCAGCTAGTTGTGATTAGGTGACTTTGGTAGTCTCGGCGGACTCAGCTTAGGGGTTGGCGACTTGTGCGGTTACATCTTGATGTCCGTGCGGTTTACTTCTTGTTGCAATTTTTTGTTTCCTTTTGTTAAATTGTGAATCATGTCTCATAATGTATACCTCGCTCTGTAAAGAAGTTTTTAATTCAATTGAGACTCTTGTGCTGCTGTTGCTACTAATTTTTACTTGACTTTGATTGTGTTTAGTGTTCCTGCAACCTCTTGCGGCTCCTTCATAAATTTTTTCAGTTGTTGATTCAACACATGAAACAAGTAACTTTTGACTTGTCTTTAATATTTTTGGTTGTTCATTATTATAATCTCATCATGCATCTCATATATAGTTAGATCCGATTCAATCCAGTTAAATCAATTAAACCTTAAACCTCTCCTTCCGGTTCAATGTGCGGTCCGATTCTGAAAACTTTGGAAAAAAAAATTCAACCACCCAATCTCTCAAGCCTTAACTAGACGAATAGGCTAAAGCTAAATGTAAGGCTTAAGGAGGAGAGAAATTAGCCCCAAATTATAGGTCACATGTCCTAATTATGCTAACTTACAAAAACTTAGTCTCTGTAATAATACAGTTGCCAAAAAATATCAGCACATCCTTCTGACTTAGGAGCAATATTTTGGTTCAAGTGACAAAAATATTGATCACATTTTAAATTTAAAAATATGATCATATTTTCGCCCAGATTTTCACCGCAACATTATGAATCACGTCACGAATTAGTGTCACAGCACAAAATTTTTTCCCTAACTTTGTTGCCCACAATATTTTAGTTAAATAAAAATTGCAAACCATCAACTCCATTATACCATGAGAAAAATTTTAGTGTGGGTAACGCATGGGAATCGGTGGGGAACCTTTTAATTCAAATATACAACTGGATTTTCATTGATTGTAAAATAGATTAGATTTTAGTTCAAGAAAATGAATTTAATTTTTAGTTCAAAAAAAAGAACTTTTTACAATCATATTTTCACCTCAAAATATAGTTGTATGAGTACTTAAAATGAGTGTAAAAATACATAGATAAACATTTCATGACTTATTTTGTGAAAAAAATAAAAATCATAGGAAAATTTTGTATTTTCCACACACTCCTCCCCGTGAAAGCTGCCGCAATGGATAATCAGATCACAGTTAGAGAAAATTTTCTATAGATTTAACGAGACAAAGCTAGTTGTTGACAATGTAGAAACTTCTTGAAATGTTAGGTGAGAAATATAATTTTAATCCCCCTAGAAGATACACGCGAAGAAACAGAGCAAAGAGAAAGAACTCATAAAGAGAGCTCTGTGATCAGCGTTTGTTGACCGGCATTCGTTAATGGGTGACCGAAGTGCTCGACGATCAACAATCGTTGACCGCTGACCGACGACCTTGAAGCTTCCAATTTGAAGATTGAAGAAGCTAGCTCAGCAATCTACGACCACAAATCGACGTCCTGAAAGCTAGTTGAATGAAGACGGAAGAAGCAGGCTCATCGATCGACAATCGTTGACCGTTGTTCATTGACCGGTGTCGGAAACTCTCAGAGAACCAAAGACATGAAAATAGTCCAACGATGATAGACAGGCGTCCGCTAACCTCGCTGAGTGAATGCCGACCACAGTCTCCAATCAAAGAAGGCCGCCTTAGGCTTCATTTGGTTCGGCTTATTTGTCTACGCGTTTTAGCAAAACGCAACCCGCGGTTTTTATTTTTGTTTGTTTTTCCGTCTAATGTTTGAATAGCTAGCTGGCATTTTCATTCAGCGGTAAAACCGAGCGGGACGAACCTAGGGTTGGAGCTCCAGTTCCACGCGTTGGAGGAGGAAAAAATCAATCGCGTTTTTTGCTTTGCACTCAAGGGCGGATGCAGTGTAGAGCGAGGGAGTGGCGGCCGCACCCACTGAATTTTTTTTTAAAAAAAAATGTACATCAGCTCGAATAGACAACAGTTATTTACAAAACTGCAGACTATTCACCTGTTTTTTTTGCTATAATAGACAGCGCTACATTAAGCTTTTGCTTTATCATCTCAAATCTCCAACCCCTAGGTTCTGTGCATACTTGTTGTATGTGTGTTGTGGTGTGTGTGTGTGTGATTGTTGGTGTGTGTAGTGTGTCGTTGAAATGTTGGTGTATGTTTAGGGTATGTGTATGTGTGCATGTGCTCTGTGTCTGTGTGTGTACAAACCCATATCTGGTGAGTGGGGATCGACAGGAGCCAGGCCAACCAAGTAATCTTGTTCAAGCCCCAGGCGAGCCAGGCCCCTGCGTCGAGTCCACTCGACGCCTTCCGCTGGCGTCAAGTCCACTCGACGTCTTCCGCCCTGGCGTCGAGTGAGGCGAACTCACTCAGCGCCTTTGATCTTGGCGTTGAG
This sequence comes from Platanthera guangdongensis, assembly GCA_039583875.1. Classification (NCBI taxonomy): domain Eukaryota; kingdom Viridiplantae; phylum Streptophyta; class Magnoliopsida; order Asparagales; family Orchidaceae; genus Platanthera; species Platanthera guangdongensis. The sequence goes on along the minus strand of CM077161.1, from coordinate 156,198,062 downwards.
TGAGGCTGGTTCACCCACCGCCTCTTTCTTGGCGTTGAGTGAGGCTCAGACACTCAACGACTCTTTCTTGGCGTTGAGTGAGATCGCGGCAGCCCCTCGGCTCGCCCAGGTGGGTGGGGCGAAACATGGGTGAGTGGAGCAGCAGGTTCGCACTCACCCATGAATCTCGGCAGGCAGTTCGCGAGTGGGGCATTTCTGGTCCGCACTCGCCCAAGGCTATAGGGAGGTGGTGAGTGCACCATCGAGCACTCGCCACCCCATGCGAGGGAGGTTCTCAAGGGTCACTTGCCCAGTGTTGTATGATGTACTTTTACCATTTTATTACCCCTGCTGGTCTGCCCATAACACTTTAGAACAGCGGAGTTACGCTGTTGGCAGGTCAATCTGGACTGCATATTGTTGTTTAGAACATCAAAGGTGGGTTGTTGGTAAACCGTTTTCAGAAAACTATAGATAGACCCATGGGGTACCTCAGAGGGCATGTTTACTTGTGCCCTGGTCTTCTTGCGCTTTCTGAGGTATCCTTAGCTCAGCACTTGGCTAAGGAGGGAAACACTCTAAGATCTTCTGGTTGTGTGGTGGGACCTCCGTGCTGGAGTCTTGGATCTATTTCTTGTTCTAAGTCTCTAGCTGTTTGAGTTTGTGAGGGAGAAGTAAGTGCAAGATCACCCCTTCCCAAGGGTTCGAACTCCACATAAGCGATTTTCGGTTTCAACAGTGTGTGTGTTGTATATATGTGTGTGTTTGTGTGTGTGTGCATGTGTGTGTGTGTGCGCGTGCATGTGTGTGTGCGTGCGTGCATGTGTGTGTGTGTTTGGGCTACAGCTCGGATGATGCAAGCTGGGTCCCGCTGGGTCTCCCTCGGTTGACGTGGTCCTGAGTGGAGCAGGGTCTGGGTCATCACAAAAAGTGCACTTTTTATTGTAACGTCCCCGCGCCCCAACGTGCACTCTAATTTCCACCTGGTCTGGTTCTGATTACCGGGCTGCAGCCTAAGCACCCCAACCCCTCTCCAAGGACTGCCTCAATTGGCGCCTCTGCCCACTGGCGGGTTGTTGGTGGCAGCAACCTCCCTTTGATGAGCGAAACACGATAGTCAAGCGCGCATCACGGGAACTTCCCAGGAGGTCACCCATTCCAGTACTACTTTAGCCCGAGCACGCTTAATTATGGAGTTTTCCAACTTCTCATCACCAAATGAGTTGTAACACCCCGGTTTTCAGAGCTTGAGACTATGGGAGCTACCGCGCGGCGGTAATAAGCTACCCCCCCCCCCCCCCCCCCGACGATAGATTCTTTCATCGAGACTAGAGCATTGAGACGAATCGTCGAGTGGTAGCGCGCTGCGCTAGGTAGCTACCACCCGACAGTATTCCCTTTTCGTTGAATGCATTGAGACGAATGCATTGAGAGGCTATCGCGCGGCGGTAGCAATAACGCTGGCGATAGCGGGGATTTCTGTAGAGGATAACGCGTCTGGAAACTACCGCGATACGGTATATAGCTACCGCCCGGTGGTAGCAGTCGGAAACATTCTATGAGCTATGGTTTTTTGACGTCCAATTCACTTGGATTTGATATTGTGGCCTAGAATCCTTCTCATGAAGAGGCTTAAGTAGGGTTGAAACACCTTTCCCGTCATTTCTTCTCTTCTTTGAGTGGGAGTTAGGGTTTGAGAGAGAGCGTTTGGAGGAGGAAGAAGAAGGACTTTCTTCCGCCGTTAGCAAAGCTCCGAGGCTCCGTTCGTCGAACTGAGGTCAGATCCGTGGAGAGGATTTGAAGGCGCACACTTTCATCCGTGCAAAGCAAGATCTCCATGGCAATGACATTTCTCCTCTCAGTTTTAGGATGTGTGCATGACATCTGTTTCATTCTTGCTTACTTTCAAGCATTTTGGCACTGAATCTCTCAAATGAGAGGGTTACGGGTCGCCATGGTTCAAAAGGAGCCACCTGGTTGATTGTGTCCATCCCCGCATGATGTTGCATTAGGATCCTCTCCGCTAGTACATTAGGCATGGTGGTGAAGACACGATAGTCACGACCATGTTAGTCCGACTCGGTGAATGTTGCATAACGACCTTTAGGATTTTGCTAGAACACTATTTGACGGCAAGA